>JAJOZX010000044.1:787500-885000 GCA_023014485.1 Bathynomus jamesi | reverse complement strand
GGCTGCTGCGAATCCACGAGTGACTGCAGGTGATATTTGCCAAACATTAAGACTCTAAGATCGATGGCCATCCCTCCACTGTACGTCATACATTGAGAAAGAATGGTCTGCAGGGGAAGAGTTGCACGAAGAAAACATCCGCTCAGGAAGCGCACAAGAGAGCTCGTTTAAAGTACGCCAAAGATCATCAAAATGATGAATTTGCATTCTGGAAGAAAGTTCTCTGGACAGACGAGACCAAAATTGAATTATTCGGGAACAACGAGCATTGGTATGTTTGGCGAAACTCAAATACTGCATTCGAGGAACAAATAAACCATTCCAACGGTTAAACGTGGTTGTGGTAGTTTGCTTCTTTGGGGATGCTTTTGTGCTTCTTGTCCAGGAAAGCTTGTTGTCATCAATGGAATCTTGAATTCGATAAAATACTATATCAGGAAATTTTCGAAGAAAATGTATTGCCTTCAGTTTGGGAGTTGCGAATGGTTAGCAACTGGGTACCGCAACAAGATAATGATCCAAAACATAAAAGTAAGAGCACCATGAAATGGCTCTAACAAAAGAATTTCAAGTTTCTCGAGTGGCCAGTCAAAAGCCAGATCTCAATTTAATCGAGAATTTATAGTTTGATTTGAAAAAAGCTGCCCGCAATTGAAACCCTTCGAATCTGAATGAATTTCAGTAATTTTCTTTAGAAGAATGGGTTAAAATTTTCACTGAGAAATATCGAAACCTTGTAGAAAAATACCCAAAACGAATCATTGACGTCATTGAAGTGAAAGGTGGACACACAAAGTATTAAGTAATTCACTAGAATTGAGAGCTTCTTATATCCATATTCATGGGCCCCAGAAACGTTGGCCTTCCTTTAAAGACAATGCTGGACTCGCCTGTGGCTAGAGTTAAACTAATTTTTTTATTTGTTAAATTTTTCCAAACGAACGATAAACGTTTCATTACTATCCTATGAATGGTACAAAAAATAAGGACGAATACAACCGAAATATTTCTCTGTACGAATACTTATGAGCGCCATTGTATGTATGGAAATTAATAGAAAAACTAGTGCCTAACCTCAAACTGAATGCCATAACCACCCAAACAACACTATAAAATAGAAAAGGTAGAATGTGTAGTGTTCCCGAACTAAATGCCAGACAAGGGACATCCTCAACTCTTAAAGAAATAGCTTTGTTGTCAGAGAGCCGAAGCTATTCAACCAGCTATCCAGGATGAGCCGGGTGTGCCTGAATATGTAAGGTGGAGAGCTTAGGACAGCAGCCCTATCCTGCATCAAGTATTAAGTCATGTCTAGAGGAGGGGCCACTAGCCTAACCTCCGTGTGAAGAGAGACCGACGCACGGAACATCTACAAGGTAACAAGATATATATATATATATATAGTAAAGAGCGATGCTTGTGTAGAAGAACGTTCCGCACAAGATGAAGGGGGAGAACGACCAAATGAAAAATGAGGTAACCACCCGGGAATCGTTCTCCCTCCTCATCTTGTGCGGAACGTTCTTCTACACAAGCGTCGTTCTCTACATTAATTATACTGTGTGTTGTTTGCAGTTAAAATGTGTATATATCTACGGCATGCGAAGGTGCCCCCTCAGGGCATTGGTTTCTGCTCGTATGTAGGAAAATTACGACTTCTGATTAATCGAGGCCCATGGTGTAGTGGATAGCATATCTGACCGGCAATCGGAAGATCCCGGGTTCGATTCCCGGGTGGTTACCTCATTTTTCATTTGGTCGTTCTCCCTCCTCATCTTGTGCGGAACGTTTTTCTACACAAGCGTCGTTCTTTACATTAATTATACTGTGTGTTGTTTGCAGTTAAAATGTGTGTGTATATTATATATATATATATATATATATATATACAGTATATATATATATATACACTAAGTTTGGAAGTGCCGTTTGAGTACATCATAGGGTGAGCTTTAAATTAATTAGAGGTTAAAGAAATAAATTTAGTTCATCTTAGTAGATAAAACTGGTTAGGTTAACAAAATGACATGTAAAATCTGGTAGGCTATTATAACCTGTATTAAACTAAATAGATCTCTGAAGTGGAAAACAATTATTGTATTGAAATAAACACTGGACCCACAGAGGAGGGTACAAACAAATTTTGAGAGAGTAAACCTAAGTGATCAGATTGTTAACTGAAACCCAAATTGAGAAGTTTGGCAGAAATTACCAGATATGATATGTCACCTTTCAAGTTAAATTGCTAATTGCAAATTTGTTGAGCTCCTTTTAGAATATTATAAAACATAAAGTATAAGTATAAATATATATATTAAGTAATGAGTACTTATTAAAAAAAAAAAAGGCCTAAAAAATTTGCTTCGTCAAAGGAGGGAAATGGATCGGAGTAGAATGGGACTTTTGGGTAATGGCCCGAAAAAAGTTGGGAACCACTGTTTTAGATAAACAGTATTACTAGGTGGGCATCGAATATCACTTTTTCCATTTTTCATGAGATTTGAAGCCATTATAATCCATCTAAACCTGGTGCGCCACTTCTGCCAGTTTTTTCATATTGGTTAAGGCCAAGAGTTGGGATATAAATGGAAATGTAGGATAAGACCAGACAAACTGTCATGTTGTTGTAAACCAAAAAAAAAATATATATATATATTGTATTTAGGGTATGGTTTTGATGTGATATAAGAATGTTGTGAAGAAATTGTCTCATGGCACATATATTTACAAATACAATTTTGTTTAAAGACAGAATCCTTGGAGGCAATGAACGGCTTGTGGGTCTGCCAGTAACTCCAGCTTGGACGGGTGTAGAGAGAGCCCACCCGCAAACAATTGAGAAATTACCAGACTGGGAAGGTTGCAAAGTGGCACAGATATAAAATTCAAATGATAAGAAGAGTGGAGGCTTCTCATGAATGTCTGCAAGTAGAACAATTTACGTGAGGTGCTAGTTACCTAATAAAACTAATAATTAATTATTTGGAGACTAGGCCCAAGGCTATTGATGCGCAGAAATAGACATCAGTTAATTAGTGTGGTATTCTAAGAAATTAATCTCATCGCATATGCAGGGTGTTCGAAAAGTCACTGTGCACTTATATAATTAATGTTTTTTTTATATTTTTATATTTTTATATTTATATTTTTTATATTATTTTTTTATTATTTTATTATTATTTTTTTTAGTTTTCAACACCTTTTATAAGTTCTGATGGTCCCATCCATAACCTCTATCATATATGCAATGTTATACTATTGTATGCTATTAAATAAATATAAGTGCACAGTGACTTTCCGAACACCCTTTATAAGGTGTTAGACTAAATGAGAATGGATAATACTCAGAACTAGTATGAACGTTGGTGTGGCCAATATGGTGATGGTTCAAAATTAAAGTGGTTTTACATATATGGTAATTAATTGGTTCAAGGTGCATCTAGTATTACGATTTGATACAGAAGTCTGATCAATTTTAGTACTCACATTTGTTTCATTGGTCTGCAAAATTTACTGATAAAATTGCGTATAATCACAAAATAAAACTATTGGCTAACTGAAGTTGGGTATTAGTCTCTGGTTACTAAATTGTAGATGCTAATCACTAACAAGATCTCTCATTATAACAAATGATTTTATTCTAGCCTAACTAAATGAGAATTAAATTTGAGCGTGAGCTGTATACAATCAAGTTATAAAGATATTATTCTTCAATATAAATATAAATAACGTTGTAATTTCTAAACTTGTGGATATTTGAATCTTAAAAATGTTAAGGCTACATTGTCATATAAAGTTAATTTCTTGAAATTGGGTGTCTTATTAACCTGGGGTAGCATTGGGGAATCACATCAGATTTATGGAATTACAATTCTAACTAATTTAGAACAACGTAGGTACAAATGTGACATATTTTTTATATATATTATATATATATATATATATATATTATATATATATATATATATAATAATATATATATATATATATATATATACCGGTATATATGAAATTGAACTCAGAATAGTCCCCTGAGGTTTTTCATGATACACAGACCGTGCATGGAACAAGGAACTCTTCTGGGGAAAATTAAATCCACTTTAGTCCGAATAAGTAATGGTAAATGACAAACACTGTAGTTTTTTCTTTTTCATGCTGTTAGCCGACGTGGGCAACGGGTCACTCGCAAAGAGGCTCCAAAAATATAACTTTCCTCACCAGCTATCTGCAAAGCAGATAGGATCCAGTTCAGTTTTGGGACAGGATCTCGGGGTTATAGCTACACCTAGCCTACTATATATTTTGCCAGTTGTGGTTTAAGTTTTGGTTTTTGGCTAAAAATACAATAGTTACCCCTTTTTTTTTGATGCATTCAATCCGACGCGAATGCAACGAGTCTTTGGCTTATATTAAGGTTCTGGATATAGTAAGGTAGGTGTAGCTGTAACCTCTAGATCCTGTCCCAAAGCTGGATCCTATCTGCTTTGCAGATAGCTGGTGAGGAAAGTTATATTTTTGGGGCCTCTTTGCGAGTGACCTGTTGCCCACGTCGGGCTATCGTGAAAAAGAAAAAACTATAGTGTTTGTCATTTACCATTACTTATTTGGACTATAGTGGATTTAATTTTCCCAGAAGAGTTCCTTGTTCCATGCACGGTTTGTGTGTATCATATATATATATATATATATATATATATATATATATATATATATATATAGATAGATAGATATATATGTGTGTGTAGAGAGAGAGAGAGAAAATTTGTAATCTTCGCAACTTCTTTATACGATCTGCTTCTGCGTTTTACTTCTGTTTAAACCACCTGTTCGTTTACAGATGGTTTAAACCTGAAAAATATATTTTACTCCTACAATATAAAATTAAAAAGAAAAAAAAATGTATGGAAAATGCATAGAGATATTATTTCGACTTGGAGCACCTGAAGGAGTACTTGAAGGAATACCTGAAGGAATACCTGAAGTGGCGCAGAGACCATGCAAACTTTTCCTCAGCCATTTTTTCTCTTTCCCCCTCCCCCGCTTTACCCCTTAAAATGTTCCCGACCGAGATCGGAGGCGAACGATGGCTTCTTTCTTCCGTCATCGTCGAACTTTTTGTTTGAATAAACGCGACCTTTTCCTTCCTTATCAGCCCATAATTACACTTTTTTTCAAAATTCAGTGAAATTTCGTATTTGCAAAACAAACTATTTTTACCTATTCATTAATACTAGATTAAATCTGATACCAATTAAATTCGTGCAAAAATTGTGTATATATAATATCACAAATTTTAGCTCCTTAAATGAATTTGTACCCATCGAATCGTTAAAAAACGTAAGATTGACACCAAAAACTAACTTATCTAACCTAACTTAGCGTAACCTAATTTGTGCTAACCTAACCAAACATATGCTAACCTCACCTAACTTAATTTAATCCGCAATATACTTGTTAATAGAATGTCAGGTTGATTACATGTCGTAAACCCGGTATAAATAATAAAAGTTGAGTAACGCTACAATCGGATAAATAACTGTTTTGTCCTTCAATGTGTTGGTATTTTCATACCTGAAGAAGGAATTCGATAAATCCCAGTAAATACCAAACAGGGTATCACTCAATGAAAAAAGGCTTCAAATTTCTTCGTAGCTTCAATAGTATGGCCGCAAAATGGTAGAGTGCATATGCAATTGCAATGTTGATCAAATGAGTACCAGTGCCACTCACCTTGTTGGAAGGTGCCAACCTCCTCCCCCCAGAGTGCAAAAAAAAGAAAGAAAAAAGGGGGAATCTCCCCAACTGCAACAAGCTTGGGAAGTCCACCTAACCTAAGAGAGAGCGAGCGAGAGAGAGAAGAGACTGGAGGAGAAGACGGGACGGCCTCACCCCCAAAGGGGTTTCCCTAGCATAGGAAGGTAAGAGAGGAAGGGAGAGAGAGAGAGGAAGACAGAGCATCCTACGTCTGCGAGACACAGACGCATAATGGGAGCTCAGGGTAACATCACTTGGCTTAGAACTCGAAATACGCCAGTTGGCAATTGGCTTAATCCACCAGTTGGCAGTTGGCTTAATCAGCCACTTGGCTTAGAAGACTTAGAAGGCAGGTGTATGTGTATTAATTAACTTTTCATTTGCCAGATTGCGCTATTCAGATATTCTTGACAGTTGGCTTAAAAATACGTCAGTTGGCTTAGAAGGCGTAACCAGCCATTTTGCGTAGTAATGATCACAACCATTAGAAAGTCTAAACCGACAGTTACCTTAGAATGTCGCCACAGTATAAATGTCCGTAACACGGAATAAATAAAGACTTTTAGGAGCTCATCCCATCATCAGTACATGGTGAGATGAGGGCTACAACCAATCGTCTAAGTATAGACTTTTAGGAGCTCATCCCATCAACACCATGTAGCCGAGGTGAGGGCTACAACCAATCGTCTACGTATAGACTTTTAGGAGCTCTTCCCATCAACACCACGTAGCGAGATGAGGGTTACAACCAATCGTCTAGACCAGTGGTTCCCAAACCGTACGCCGCGGCGCACTGGTGTGCCGCGAGATGTAATTAGGTGCGCCGCGAAAGAGCAAGATTATATTTCAAAATGTGAAAAATACAAACTGAATATGTATAATATGCTAATATGCTAATATGTATAAATACTTCTTTTGAATAAATTTTCGAATTTATGTACAAAGTGCGCCAAAATATTTTTACTTGTTCTAAAGTGCGCCGTGAGTAAAAAAAGTTTGGGAACCACTGGTCTAGACCTTAAGACATCTCAGCAGTAACACAGTATTACAGCCGCCGTACCTACGGCATTACTTACCAACACCTGACCAAAGCCGCCTTACCCACGGCTTTTACTTACCAGCTCCTGGTAAACCGACAAGGTCTCTAAATACGACTCAATAGACAGAGCTATTAAGCATAAACAAATGAGGGGTCGCGCGTCTTAAGGTACCTAAGCGCCACCACAGGCGAAAACGTGTTTTTGATGGATATCACTATTTTCACCCTTCCTCTATCGCGTGGTTTGGGTTATAATGACCTTACGACACTAGAAGTATGGTTGAAAACCTTATGAAGCGAACTACTTTTTTCACCTCTATCGCCAGCCAAAAGTTCACCCAAAGTTCGGCATAATAAGAAAATCAAAAAATAAAAAAAAAATATATGTAAAATATGAACATCTATTTCAAAAACTCATCAACATCTTCATTAGCATACTTATAACTCTAATTTAGCCAAAAATGAACGTTCTAGCTCAATTAATAACAGAGATACTATTGCGAGAATATTGCTGAACTTTGGAGGCGATTTCTGGCGAATTTTAATTTTGGCGCTTAGGTACCTTAAGACGCGGGACCCCTCAAATGCGTTTATGGGGCCAGGGGGTAGACCGACAAGGTCTCAAAAAAAAGGGGCAACGCTAATAGTTTTTCTATTAAGCTTCTCATGGTGGAACACCACGAGGCCAATTTGGCGGGCGATCTTTTAAACAAAAAATCGAATAAGATAAACTAAGTTTAATGTCAAAACAAATTTTCACCATAATAGACAATTTTATCCTTAAACTATACCATAAAAACCATTAATATGATTTTTAAAACAAAATAGAAATTAAATTAGGGGCCAATTATTTTGTTTCAATGCAAATTTATCTTTAATATACAATTTTATCCTTAAACTATAACATAAAAAACATTAATATGATTTTTAAAACAAAATGGATTCTATTTCGGGGTAACTATTTCATTTTTCTCTTTTAGTCAGTTATTTTGTTTCAATACAAATTTATCTTTAATATACAATTTTATCCTTAAACTATACCATAAAAAGCATTAATATGATTTTTAAAACAAAATAACCTATGGAATGAATAAGTTATATTTGGCAAAAACCGCCCCCCAGAATTTGCGGCTCGTCCAATTAAACCCAATGGGTGGGGCATGAGAACGCATCCATGGTCTCTGGTTAGTGGAAAACTTTACGTTACAGCCACACCCAAATTCCCTGACAGTCAACAGGAAACTCGCGAATCGAATATTGGGGGTGAGGCCAATCGGGGTCACGTATATAAAAGGGAACATTTTCAGCTGGGTCCCAAAACAGTGATTTATCAACGAGTAACTACACATTTTCTCATCACGGAAACTTCCACTCAGACACATCAGCTTTACGGCTCCCTGCAATTGTTTGAAGACGGGACCCTCTCTGCAGTGACAACGCTCCATCTTTTCGCAGTGGCCGATGGAGGAAGCATTCTCTCCACACAAAACGTTGCAGAAATTTGTGACGGCGAGAAAGAACCAGCGGATGAAGAGACCATTGAGATGTGAGTAATTACGTAATAATTTAGTTTGTGATTCATTCTCGGGCTATATACATCCTATCATTCAGTGCTTAACCCTTGTAAGTGTTAGTTAATTTATAAAAACGCCAAAATAAACGAAGTGAAAGGATATCTGCCCAGGGGTTCGAGAGACTGCGACGGGGCTTAGTAGCCCAGCTAATCTTCCTTTTGAGCGCAGTTAGGCTAGTTGCTTTGTGTTTATTATTTCATCCGGGTACCTTATCCTGCATTTTCTCTTATTGTAACTCCTTGTAACTCTCTCTTCATATACATATATATATATATATGTTTATGGAAGAGTATGTTAACAACCTGGTTAGGCCAGTTGTTTGCTGTTTATTATTTGATCCGGGCGCCCTAATCGGCATTTTATCTTATTGTAACTTCTTGTAACTCTCTCCTCCCCGTGGTGTCCTGACATATAAATGCATGTTTACTACAGGATACTGTGCTAGGCTTTCTGTAATTAATGTATTCTATTAAATATTTAGAGTAAATTTTGTTTATCAAATATTTACGCTTAATAAATTTGTAAAAAGTTCTACAGGTAGGGTTTTAGAATTACTAAAACTTTAAAGGTAGGGAAATTCCAACAGTCCTGGGCTTGAGACCCTGTGGTGGTAGGCGTTGCGTAGTATGCACAGTTAGGATAAAAGTATTTCCGGCGCTGTAAATTAGTGTATTTGTAACTCCTTGTAGCTCTCTCTCTCTCTCTCTCTCTCTCTCTCTCTCTCTCTATATATATATATATATATATATATATATATATATATATACAGGGTGGGCCGTAAGTTTCCATACTAGGAAAGTTTAAACGTTGTTTTATGTTTCAGATACCCTAAAAATAGTGCGTTTTTGACGAAAGAGCAACGAATTGAATCATACTGATGGCTGGGTCGGGAAGCAGTCGCATGGTTGCAATGAACTTTAACAGACAACATGGAACGAACATCACACACGACCTGTGGCAAAACTTATTAACAGTTTCAGAAAACTGGAAATGTTGCAGATCAACAGCGAAGTGGTCCAAGACGTACAGCCACCGATGAAGACACAACAGCTACGATACTTACAGCGCTTACACGGAGTCCCAGAAAAAGTACACGACGGTTGTCTGCAGAAGGGTGTCAGCAGATCGAGTATCAGGCGCATTTTGAAAGCAAACAAATGGCATCCATACAAATTGCATATGGCACAGCATTTGAGTGAAGACGACCCGGATAGACGGATGGAATTCTGTGAATGGGCTTAACCAAAGTGAACGAGGATGCAAACTTTTCAACTAAGATCTTGTTTACTGATGAAGCAAATTTTTACGTCAATGGAGAGGTTAATCGGCAAAACATACGTTATTGGAGTAATGCTAACCCTAACTGGCTGAGTCCGACGAAGATGCAAGGTGCCGGTAAAGTGATGGTGTGGGCGGGATATGGGGTGACAGAATTATTGGACCAATTTTTTGTCAGTGGAAATCTTAATGCCGAAGGTATCTTAACATGTTGCAAGAAGAGATTTTCCCATCCCTGCTAAACGAGGAAGGTAACTTCCCAGTTTACTTCCAGCAAGATGGAGCTCCACCTCATTATGGTCTTCACGTGCGTCGGTATTTGGATCAGCAGCAGTTTTCCGGATGCTTGGATTGGTCGGCGTGGTCCTGTGGAGTGGCCTCCCAGATCCCCAGATCTCACCCCCCTTGATTTCTATCTTTGGGGGCACTTGAAGGCCATGGTGTATCGGAAAAGATACGAGACATAAATCATCTAAGGAACGTATCACCAACGCCATTACAAGCATAACGTCAACTGTGCTAATGCGTGTTCATCAACAGTGGGGAACACGTATTGAAATGTGTTTTCAAACAATGGCAACCATGTAAGCATATTATATAAATAAAAATGGTTGTCCATAAAAAAATGTTTATTTTTCCTATGTATGGAAACTTACGGCCCACCCTGTATATATATATATATATATATATACCTTATATACACCTCTGTGTGTATTTTGGTGAAAAAATTGGTTTTAAATTATTAACCATTCTCTCTCCTTCGTGGTATATATATATATATATATATATATATATATATATATATATAAAATTTATTTATATATATATCTATATATATATATATTTATATATATATATATATATATATATATATATATATGTGTGGATGTAATAATACATTTTCTACTCATCACATTTTGTTGTAAAATGTTTCATTAAAATAGCAGGTATCCTCAATTGTTAATTATAAATTAGTTTGCATTAGTATTGAGCTAGGCTTTCTGAATACAACTCGATTTAAAAAAAAATTGAATTCTAAATAAAAAAGATTTAGAAAAATGTATGAACTAATCGAGTTAATTTAAAATTACCCTTTCTCCTTATAGGTCCGATGCGGAACTCGATCGTGTTATAGCTACTTTTCGTGACAGCTTTCAAGAAAAGCAAATAGTCGACGGCGATTTGGAGGTTTTACAGCTCAGTCAACCCAGTGACCTGAATACGGAGGTCGAAGTATTGGCTCACATCCGGTCCAACGATTGCTATGTCGTCGGGGAACTAATGTAAGCTTTTCTTCTTTTGGTTAAGAACAAGACACCGTGTGTTTTCATCAATTTATTAAATGATAGAAATCATGTTTTATAAATTAGTACAATTCAGCTTAAATTAGTTATAGATTTAGCATCCAATAAATAAGCTACAAAGCACAAGACTAACATTATTGGGGACATCTTATATTTTACATAATATAGTTACAATTATATATATATATATATATATATTGAATAAAACCACGAAGGAAAGGAAGCACAGAATGGTGCTCAAGCGCTTTCGTCTAATGACATCCTCAGGAACACTGAAGTACATAAAGAGTCATTAGACGAAAGCGCTTGAGCACCATTCTGTGTTTCCTTTCCTTCGTGGTTTTATTCATCATAAATATTTTTCACGTGTTACTTTCGTGAAATAATTTTCATATATATATATATATATATATATATATATACACGCGCGTAAAACTTCACACAATACATCGAATGCGCACAAATGGGAACTTTTTCTTATCTGCACGCATACCAATTCATCATTCAGCTCAGTGTCGCACAAATCAAATAATTTTTAAAAATTTATAAATCCCTTTCCACGTGACATGTGCAGGAGAAATGAAAGACAATACATCTCGCAAGTTTTACTAAAATATCCTTGTAATCGGTGGGGATTCCATTCAATTTCAGGGATATGCAACTGTTCGAAAAATTTTACAATAACGGTCACTCCAGGGATGAGTTCCCAGTGAATTAAAATAATACATTCTTAACCTAATTTTAAAGTATATTGCAAACCAATGAATCCCTTCGCCACCAACAATATCGGTATTCACAATAAGACTAACGCATTCTCTCATAGTTAGTAATTTCAATGTTTCATTCTTCGCAAACACCGGTAAATTTGGAGCGTGTGATTCGGTCACTATTGATTACTCTCTGAAGTATATTCGCATCCATTTTAAAAGTCTGTGACTACGTTTCTGAAGCGGTCAACCTCAATTAGGGCTTGTGTACTAGTACACTAATAGGCGCGTCTAACGGGTTGGCGAGTTCCAATCTGACTGAGATGTTCCCAGTTTGTTGTGGACTTAAGTGTGTATTTACATTAGCAGATAAGTCGGGTGTGATATCAAACGGGTAAAGGTTAAATTGATTGATGAATTCTTTCTGTTACCCCAATCTCGAGCTCATCACAAGCACCTGCAATATGGACCAGATTACTGTAAGCTCTCGCCAAAGCGGGAACACAACGTCTGGTGAGTAGTCCGTATCCACAGGCCCGCCCAACGCAACGCCATTGACGTATAGAGTTATATTTTTAAGGCCGAAATTCTCGAATTTAAAGGCGTTCTTTTCATATTTTCCATTCGTCGAAGCGTGATCCTGCATTCCAATTAATAACCTTTTAGGTAGAACTCTCAGGGCCACGTTTTCTATCTGCTTCGAGGCCAATCCTGCGGGCACTGTGTATAGTTTGGCCTGTACTCTGTTAATTGGGTATTTTACTGTTTCGTGTATTAAATTTTTTTCAATTTTTACATATTTTGACGAACTTAATTTCACTCGCCGTACGCGAAGATATGTTTCCATAATGTGAATCACAATGGGTTTTGCGCCCTCTTCTTGATCAGGTCCCAGATTTATGCAGATCTCAAGATTCGTGCAGGTGAGCTTTAATTTCATATCCACCCCATTCATAAGCAGTTTCTCCTGAAATATGAAGTCTGTATGCAGACGTCCTTAGCATTCATATATCTTCTTTTTAGAATTTTTAAATTTATCCTTTATATTACCTTCATCTGCAGTCTGATAATAGCCCTCGGCAGTTAAAAAGGTATCCTTCGCTTCTCTTGAAAAGGTGAGGATATTTTCCAGATAGGCCCGTAGATAATAATCCGTTCCTGCCGAAATGTTGACCTGGTTTAAATACACCTCACACTGACTGAATATGGAGTGGAGAAAGTTGGTTTCAGGTTATGCAGAATAATTATCATCGCAGTCCGTTCCATCTGAATGGGCTATACGTAGTTTAGCGTACATGTACATGCACCTTGGATCAAAAAAGTAACGGCCTCAACTGGGTATCACGAATTCTAAAGGGGTAATCGGTGAAAAATTGTGTTTAATGGGTTAATTGTAATAAAGTCACTATGCTCAATAGAAACTTGTGTTGGGGGCATATCAAAGAGGGACAGCTCCGATTTACAACATTGTGAACTACACGGATGGATGAAGCGTGCCATGACGAGTCAGAAATAGTGGCACCTCTCTCGACAAGGAGTAATCAGCCGTGAGAGCCGTAATTCGTGAGAGCAATGTCCTTAGCTTATATCAGTTAAAAAGTTTATCAACCATAGGTTTCATTCGGTTAGAACACTTCTTCTTTTTTGATGTCATTTTACGTTTAACGCCAGGTGTTGGTAACCCCTTATTCCAGACAGCCTTCTTCTTCCCGTCACCACGTATTTTACTCTTTGTATCTTTGATGATTTCGTCCCGTGTACGTTTTAAATAGTTTTTAGAGCTTCTTTATGTTTAGCCCCCGCCATTATGTCTTCTACCGTGTTAAAACCTAATTGTGACGCTTTCCTTCCTAGGTATCTGGCCCTCCTCTTCAGCAGTAGGACAGTCGTGCGTAGTTGATTGAAAAAATGGATCCAAGCCCACTTCCACGCTGATATCTCACCCCTCGATAGACTGCGAAAGGCCTTCGGATCATTATAACTCAGTGCGACGAAAGTGTAGCTTCACTATTAAGCTCCCATCACCAAATGAGAAATTCTTTCCCTCAATTGTTTATATATATATATTGAAATATTTCTTAGTAGATTAGTCGCAACAGTCACTTCATGGGGCTTGTCTTATGTAATGCTCAAGCTCTTCCCTCTATGGTTGGGAATGTGTGCAATGCGGAGCAGACGCGGCTGGGTATCCCCAACAAATTGATGCTCCACGATATTGCTGTAAATATAGCACATGTCTGGGGATGGATAGCCATCACCCAATTTCTCCAATTTCAACTGATACATTACGCTGGATAAGTCATGTTGTGCCTCGTGAAAGGTATCTCTTTGGAACGCTGCTCCATAACGGCCCTCGGTTATATTTTGGAACAATCCTTTGTCTTTAATATTTCTATTATCCTGTGCAGGGGTTTCTTTGTTTACGATTTCGTATCCTAATCAGCCGAAAGGTTTGAACTTTTTAAACTTCCGTTTAAGTCTCTCACAACATCCTCGGCCGCACCATAACGACCCGAACCTAGTGTTACTACTGCAGTGTAATACAGGGCCTCCCCACTCCGGGCGGCACGCATGGTTTCATCTCTAATTACCCCTACCTTTTCACACTCATCACGATCTCTAAGAACCGTAAAAACGGTTTTTTTTATTATCACTACTTAAGAAGCTGGTGGATAGCTGAATTTCGCATATCCCCACCTCATACGAATCACGTTCCAATTCAGTGAGCCCATGGAATTCTGTTACAAAGTTGGACAGGGTGTTGTTAGGATGTACAGACACAGAAGAAGAGGACGGAAATGTGACATAGAAGTGGTTAGGCGCCATGTTGCATAAGATTTAAGTTTCATTATTGCATCAGCTTTAATACAGGTGTTGAAGCTTTCTGGATGCCCTAGCCATTTCACCAGGTATATTTTTCTCTTTCCTGAAGCTTTGCTGCCTAAATTTTTTTCATTTTAAACACATTTTTTCCTAAATTAAATCTCACTTTCGGCAATTCCTCCCAGTAAAAGCCTCCTGCGATTTATTCCTCATTCAAATCTTCAAGGAAATACAGCATTATCTCACCTTTAGCCCTAACTTTAAAAATCACCTGTCCAACCTCGCTCAAATCCCTTCTCGAAATTATTTCCCGAACGCGATAGCGTTACATAATCATTGATTTTGAAACCTGTAGAGTGTGGCGGTGCCCTACGAATATCTCTTCTCACCTCACACTCTGTGTGCGTACCTCTTTCCAAAACCTCATTAGGTGTTGTTCCAATCATGCGATGGTGTGAACGGTTGTATGACGAGGCCAATGATTCCAGAATGTTTATATATCTGTATGTGTTTTTATGTGTAAAATAGCGATGCATGCGCTCCTTCATGGTACGTTGAATTTTTCAGCTAGAGAGGCCTTATGCATAGAATTCCTAGTGTACTGTAGTAACTGATATTAAACTCTGCCAACATGTTCTGAAAAACTCGGCCTATAAATTCTTTCCCCATATCCGTACAAAAATAGCCTGGAACCCTGTTTTCTTTCAACATCAGCGTTTTGGTAGCTTTAGCAACTGTTTCAGGCGATTTGTTTTTCATAGGAATTAGCCACAGATATCTAGAAAATACATCTATTATGAATAGGATGTAGCGGTAGCCATCATTATACACTGAATATCTTTGCATGCCTGTTAAATCCGCTTGCTAAATAGAGTCAATCGAAGCCGCTGTTGTCCTGGTTGTTTTAAACTTTTTCTCACCGGCTTATGAAGTGTATAAGCATCCTGCTCCCGCAAAAACCCCTTAACATTTTTTTCCCTACTCCATCATTGTAAACGCCTCTGTACGGGGCTCCAATAAACTTAGCCCCCCCCCCCGCCCATGGCCTAAACCATTAGAGGTACAGTAAAACTAAGCATACTTTACAAAAGAGAAATTAATCCTGCATTTAATGAGAAACAATTAAAACTTGGTGTTCCCGCCATTGGCTTCCAAGACAGCCTGAATTCGCTTTGGGTAGCTTGCCAAAAGTGACGTGAATAGATCTTGATCGTTACGCAAATTTGCTAAAACAGTTTCAATGTGTTGCGTCATTGTATCCTTCGAAAATCGATTTGCTGCAGGTTCTTGAAACAAGAGACATTCAACCTTGTCCTGTATAACTGATCCAATGTGTTCACAGACATTCAGGTTAGGAGAATTTCCTGGCCATTCTTCATTTCCAAAGAAATCGATCTCATGGTTCCGCAACAACTGTTGAGTGGCTAATGCCTTAAAGCAGGGGGCCTTATCGTGCAGAAGTGTGACCTGATCGACATTCATAACATTGTTTGGGTTTCTTAGAAAAGGAATGACATGCTGGGATAGAATAATATCACGAAAATATTGTCCATCCCAACTCTGACCATTTGGCTTCAGCACCCACATGAGCTTCTTTGCAGTGAACAAAACAAACATACCAACACAGTCTGGACCTTTTAATTATTCGCGATAATGTTCATTGTCATCGATTTCATCTGGTGTTGTGGCCCACACTCGATCATTTTGGTAGTTAGGCCGACGTGTTACGTAAACAAAAAAATTCATCGGAGACAGCTAAATGCATGAAATCATCCACATCCCAATCTTCAAGATAATGGGCAAACCACATTCTGTCATCGATGCTAAGTTGAGTTTTTCTTGGCTTTGGAAGTTCATGCCAAGGCTTTAAACCTTGCCTATGACGGTACAGTCGAATGATCTCACCACTGACGATCTCTCCTCTCAACACTTCGATCTCTCTAGAAAGTTTAGCACAGCTGTTTTTCCGCTTACGCGTACCGCTTTCAATGATGTCCTTTGCTTCCTGAGAGAGTGGCAAATTTGGGCGCCCAGATTTGGTTGTATCCATTTCACATTCACCCAAAGTTTTATTCCAATTTATTTTGACGAAGTCCTTCTTCGCAACTTTTTGGCAACCCATGAACGTGTTATAAAGGTGGCTCCAGCATCACGAGCTTCCTGAAATGTTATTGCTCGTATGCGATCTATCACACGTTGCCTCTCCGAATCACCAATTAATTGAGAAGCCATTATCTTGTTTTTCCTCTTCTTCCACAGAACTGTGAATGACGATGAGGTACAGCATCCCATCATCGATATTACAGACGACACCGATGACAGTGTAGTTGTGGTTACAGACTCCGCCCCCCGCTAACGAACACCTCCTCCAGTTCAAAGCGGAGGCACGATGATGAAGAACCTTTCACGTCAGGTATATAACGTGCCAGGAGTGCACCGGTTGCTAGACCCCCAGTAATAGAGCCCCAGCCCTCTACGTCTTACAACACAACCCCCACGCTAGCTCACTCTTCAATTAAAGTTGTACTCCCTTATTCCTGTTCAATTCCGGGTACATCCTCCATATCAGCAGGTTCTCGCTCTGTAGAGGAAGGTATAACATTTGAACTGGTGCGCACCGCTAACCCCACTTCGGCCCTGACTACAGATCGGTATATAGTCAGGGTTGACCCTGGAACCCTGTATAGCAACGATGTTGAACACGGACTGCGGCTCGTAGTTGAACGTACTGTGGATTTTTCCCTTCAGAACAGCGACGAACGTGAAGTCAGGACGAGGTTATCCTTCGGGTTCGGGTTAGATGACGGGGATGTAAGGGTTTCCAAAAAACCTTAGCCCCCCCATTTGCAGCTTACATGTTTACTTATATCGAAATAGTTTTTAGTGATTATAATATATAAAATTCTTTATTTATTGCAGGTATTAAAATTACTCTAGCTGATAAAGTGATAATATAATGGATTCTCAATTAATTGGTGATTCGGAGAGGCAACGTGTGATAGATCGCATACGAGCAATAACATTTCAGGAAGCTCGTGATGCTGGAGCCACCTTTATAACACGTTCATGGGTTGCCAAAAAGTTGCGAAGTGAGGACTTCGTCAAAATAAATTGGAATTAAACTTTGGGTGAATGTGAAATGGATACAACCAAATCTGGGCGCTCAAATTTGCCACTCTCTCAGGAAACAAAGGACATCATTGAAAGCGGTACGCGTAAGCGGAAAAACAGCAGTGCTAAACTTTCTAGAGAGATCGAAGTGTTGAGAGGAGAGATCATCAGTGGTGAGATCATTCGACTGTACTGTCGTAGGCAAGGTTTAAAGCCTTGGCATGAACTTCCAAAGCCAAGAAAAACTCAACTTAACATCGATGACAGAATGTGGTTTGCCCATTATCTTGAAGATTGAGATGTGGATGATTTCATGCATTTAGCTGTCTCCGATGAATTTTTTTGTTTCCGTAACACGTCGGCCTAACTACCAAAATGATCGAGTGTGGCCACAACACCAGATGAAATCGATGACAATGAATATTATCGCGAATTATTAAAAAGTCCAGACTGTGTTGGTATGTTTGTTTTGTTCACTGCAAAGAAGCTCATGTGGGTGCTGAAGCCAAATGGTCAGAGTTGGGATGGACAGTATTTTCGTGATATTATTCTATCCCAGCATGTCATTCCTTTTCTAAGAAACCCAAACAATATTATGGATGTCGATCAGGTCACATTTCTGCACGATAAGGCCCCCTGCTTTAAGGCATTAGCCACTCAACAGTTGTTGCGGAACCATGAGATCGATTTCTTTGGAAATGAAGAATGGCCAGGAAATTCTCCTGACCTGAACGTCTGTGAACACATTGGATCAGTTATAAAGGCAGAAAATCGATTTTCGAAGGATACAATGACGCAACACATTGAAACTGTTTTAGCAAATTTGCGTAACGATCAAAATCTATTCACGTCACTTTTGGCAAGCTACCCAAAGCGAATTCAGGCTGTCTTGCAAGCCAATGGCGGGAACACCAAGTTTTAATTGTTTCTCATTAAATGCAGGATTAATTCTCTTTTGTAAGGTATGTTTAGTTTTATGTACCTCTAATGGTTTAGGCCATGGGTGGGGGGGGCTAAGGTTTATTGGAGCCCGTAGATGATTTTTGGGTAGTAATACCATTCAGACGCTTGGCAGCTGTGGATATAGAATATATCTTGGCCGTATAATGCAGGCCTCTCAAAGTAGTATCTCTTTCAACATGGACAACTTCAGGATAGATATTCACAGAGTATTCCTGTTGTGGGTCATAGTGCCGCACCTTATACTCTTACAGTAATTTCAATTCTCAGGCCATTTACAGACGGCATATAAATGCCGATCGTGGTTGCGGCTTTAGCAATAGTCTTGGCCCATATGTTTACTGTGCTAAATACACGGGCCCAAAAAATTTGGTTGCCTACGGTTGTGCAGTGTGCTCGTAAACTGGCTTCAGATTGCAAGCTTGAGTTTGATTGTAATATGGGTCCTGAAGAGATGAGAAGGGTAGAGCAGGAATGAATGTTCGTATAATTGTATTTGAAATGGATGATCGTCGTAGGATTGTGTATATTTTTAAAAGCTGTGTGAGAGATCGCGCGAGACCTCTACTTATTTTAGGACTGTCAGGATCAACGTATCTCCCCATCCGCAATATAAGGGACCTTTACGCGAGTAATGATAAAAGTCGAAAATATGGAAGACATCATGATTTGTGTGAGGGATGTCTCGAGTTTGCGGATGATATAGTGAAGCACTGTAAGGAATGTCACATGGTATGTGAGCAGTGTAAAAGCCCCAAATGTGAAAGTCGTGTAAGTGAAGGTGCGAAGAGGGAATGTAGTGTGTGCAGACGTACATTTTTCAGTAATAAATGCTTTGAGCTACATAACTTGCAGGAAGATGGAAACCTGTGAATGTGGTATGTTTCATATGATGGATACTTGGAGGAAATTCAAGTATAAATGTGATGAAATTCACTGTCAATATGCCATGAGAAACATAAGGCGGACGGAGTAAAGCATGTATGTTATATGAAAGAAGTTAAGCCTAAAAATAACCCTTGTATAACCGTGTACTACTTTATAGAAACTTACACAAACTTTGAAACAAAAGAGTTTATCCCACATCTACTTGTAAGCCAGACTATCTGCGATGAGTGTATGGAAGTCGAGTGTGATGAGTGTCACAAATGTGGCAAACGGACAAACGTTTTTAAAACGATCGCACACGAGAGTCCTGTGAAACTCTTTGTCTTTGTCAAGTTAGCGGACAAGTTCAGAAAAATGACTGTATATATTCTTAGCCATAACGGGGCAAAATTTGACACACAATTCCTTTATAAGGAACTGCTTGAGCATGAGTCATAAGAGATGTTCACAGATGGACCCCTGAAAAGAGGAAAAAACTTATACAAATGCAGATAAGAGGTAATGTTCAGTTTAAAGATACTTTATTATTCACACCTTGTAAACTATCCAGCTACCGAAGGTGATGGGTGTAGCCGCCGAAGTTTCAAAAGGGTATTTCCCTTACAATTTACTCACTAGCGACACTTTAAATTACGTAGGACTACCTCCCACCAAACAATACTTTAACTACCCCAACCTGAGTGATAGTGAGCGTGAAGATTTTGACGATACTACAACAGTTTTAATGAAACTAATCCTTACAATATAGCTGATGAATGCGAGCGTTATTGCATGAATGATGTGCTCATGCTTAGAATATGTTTCCAGGGCTTTAGAAGGATGTACGTAAACCGTTTCAACTGCGATCTACTGCAAGTCGCAACCACAATCGCATTATTGTGCTTTACTGTGTTCAAGAACAATTTCATGCCTAAAGACAACTTAGCCGTCATTCACAGAAACAACCCTCGCAGTTATGGGCACAAAGCTATTTACTGGCTCATACACATACAGCAACAGACCGGAGTATACATAAAACACGCCCGCAACACGGGAAAAGTATCCATTAAGGTCAATGGTCGT
The DNA here is from genome assembly GCA_023014485.1 of Bathynomus jamesi. Taxonomy (NCBI): domain Eukaryota; kingdom Metazoa; phylum Arthropoda; class Malacostraca; order Isopoda; family Cirolanidae; genus Bathynomus; species Bathynomus jamesi. The sequence goes on along the minus strand of JAJOZX010000044.1, from coordinate 864,500 downwards.
GTTTTTTGGGTTGATGGTCTAAGCGAGACCGTGCCACTGGTGGGAAGACTGTGTACTCCTTTAACTGTTGCTTGTGGCATGAATGCCCACGTCCTCAGTGTGGAATCGTAGGAAATATCCACGGTAGATCTCCTGCCGACAATCGTGCATGGACCTGCACACGCGATCAGCTTATTGGCTCCCAGTTCACTCACAAAGTCTTGTGGGAGCATGAGTATGATGCACGGATGAAAACAGATGGACAGTATCGTGAAGAAATAAACACCATCCTCTCAAATGCGGTGATAACTTGTTCGGAGGACGTACAAACCCATTCAAGCTATACTTTCCGTCTACGGAGGGTGTGACACTCTATTACTACCACTTCTGTTCTTTATATCCCTACGTGATGAAGAACAATCCGTCCTCTGTTCGAAAAACTGGTGGGACTTGACCTGCCCCCATCGAGGTGTTCTCAACAAATTTGAACAAGTACTATTTCGGTCTTCCCTTCGTAGACGTGCTCCTCGTCGCGATTTATGGATGCCGATCTTACCTGTTGTTATAGATCACAAACTCATGTTTCCCCTGTGAGTGAAGTGCGCAGAGGAGAATAATGGATCCTGTAATCACACAACCAACCAGCGGAAGATCAGAGGTGTATATACAAGTCCAGAGCCATGGTCCGCCATGGTTACAGAATATTGAAGATATACGAGGTGTGGAGGTTTCAGAAATTCCCCAACCTTTTCACGCCGAAAATCGTCGTGTATTCAGCGTTACCGTGACCGTGAAGGGATACGACTTGACCAGTCCCAAATTGTTAAGAACCCTGGCAAGCGCATTAGTGCAAAGTTGTGCCTATATAGTCTTTGGGGAAACTTTGCACAGAATATAGGTAAGGGGAACATTCACCTAGCCCAAAGTTATAGTGAAGTCTGGGATTATGCCAACGCCCCCGATAAAGAGGTCATGGAGATCGTGAATGTTGGTAACACGTACATAATAAAGTAAAACATCACCGAATTGGCCACAGATACCTCACGTGTTACAAACATACCTGTAACCAGCTTCACAACGGCATACGCACGCATCAAGCTTTGGAGACTACTGCATTCTCTTGGGCGGAGGGTGCTGTACGCTGACACAGATAGCGTAATATTCACACAGAGGGAGGGTGAATACATGCCGCCTATTGGGGAATTCTTCGGAGAGTTGACTGACGAGATCAAGGATGAGTATGGTGATGGTGCATACGCTGACTCCTTTGTATCAACAAGGCCAAAAATTTATAGGGTGCGGATGAGGGTGGGGGAAGAGATGAAATATATCGTGAAGGAGAAGGGCATCACGCTTAACCTGGCGAACAGACGTGTCGTTAACTTTGACTCGTTAAAGGAGCTAGTGTGCTTAGAAGATGAGGGTGACCGTCTACCCCAACTGACTTTAGGAACCCACAATTTCCGGGCACAAAAACTGGGGTGTGCGAAGGAACTTAGGGGCACAAAGGTGTGTCGTAACACCTATAGGAAACGTTACCAGGTGCCTGGCACATATGATACCGTACCCTTTCGGTACCATAGTACCTGAATGTTATATACATATATTGTTAACGATATGTTTATATGTTACGTATATTTGAAAATGTAAATGTTTCAATTAGGGTTGCACATGTTTCTCTCAAATAGTGTTCCGGATTGTTAATGTGTTTAGTTTGTGGAAATGAACGTCTAGTGCGCATTCCGATAAAACGTTAAAACCGATATTGCCTCATGTATCGGAAAAATTGCCTGGTATAATGGGTACAAGTACTCGCATGATTATTTCATGCTGGAACAAACCTGTACACGAAATATTAACGCATGGTATGACTCACTCCTCCACACCTGTCTCCGAGCCAAACCGCGCACCGGTTGCTCATAGTCATCTCAGAGCTTGACCCGACTGGTTGTGCACTCTCACAATATAAAACGATGGAGCTTCCTTTGAGCAGCATTCTCAATGCCGTATACGACGTGTCCGTGACGAAGTCATTGCGTGTGTTCAGACATAAAACCGTTGCCATTAACTATGTACTTGAAACGACTTGAAGACAAGCAAACTCTGGTAAACGTAATGTTGTTTATTTAAGTGTTGAGGAGATGAATAGAGTCTTCGTGATAGTTGAGAAGTGGGGTGAGGATCGTTATAAAATCCTTGCAGGTGTAGGTACAAGAAGAGAACAGATTAGTGATACCCCTAATATGCCACTGTTTGTACGTTGTGTATAAATAACGATCAGCCATACATTCAGATACGACGGATGTGGAAGAATGCTTCTGAAAATAACGTTCTTGTCCCCACGCGAAACTGCTTCGAAATATCATGAACTTTGGTACAAAGGACTTGAGCGGTACAGGGCAGAGCTCGCCTACACCGTTCACCATGAAGAGTTGTATCTTTATATAATGAGCAGCTGTCGTTACGACTTAGAAGATTATTTCAACTGCCGCGATGCGTTGTGAAAAAGAGTTCACGATTGAAAAGCTCGGATCGGTAAAAAAACCCTCGATGATTGGAAAGGAGTATTTATAAATTTGAATTTAATATTGATGTGGCTAACGACGGCCTCTTTGTGCGTGCTTTTGATTGTATGCTGTTCGTGCTTAAAGATAACTTGCCAGCCAATTGTAAGCTGCGCACAAAAATAGTATTGAACGAAATGAAGGCCCTTTACATCGAGTATAGGCATCCGCACACCTTGAGTGGTGAAATAATGCTAAATCATATTTATTGTATAGTACAAAGCAACAATGATGTAACTGTAGACTCGATCACGTGCGAGTTTAGTATTTTAGTTAAGCGCGGTAGAACATAAAGTGTATGGATTTTGAGTTTATATAAGTTTTGTTGCTTATATATATATATATATATATATATATATATATATATATATATATTAATGGGTATATAGTTTTATCTTGTACTATTATTATTTTTTATATAAGTTTTGGTGTTTATATATATAAGTGCGTATTTTCTCGTACATATATTAAATGGTTATATAGTTTTATCCTGTACTAATATTGTTATTTAAGAATGTGTATATATATCCTTCGCGTAATGTGTGTATTTTTGCTGTATATTATTTTGAAAGTATATCTATTTCTTATATATTTCATGAATTATTTCCCTTAACTCATCTGAAGAAACGAAATGATGTAATGGTGTTTTATTTAATTCTTTTGGTTGTGTATATATAAACGATATTAAGGAGTAACTGGGGAAATGGAAATATATATATACCAAATGGCTGGTTACGCCTTCTAAGCCGACTGACGGTTTTCAAAGCCAACTGTCAAGAATATCTGAATAGCGCAATCTGGCAGCTCAAACTTTCTATATATATATATATATATATATTATATATGAAATGAAATGAAATGAAAAGGTTTATTGGCAGACTATAGTCAATATGACAAATATTATTAATACAATGACAGTTCATATATTAAGGATAGAAATATATACAACTGATTAGAAATAATACTGCACTGTCGAAGTTAAGTGGAGCTACAGACAGACGTTTTCGTACCAAGAAGTCCATAGCTTAGAGGATAAATGGCAGGACTCATGGATAGCTTGGATGATCGGGTTGGTTGATTTTTTTTAATTCTTTGCATTAGACTGTGTTGAACACGTCTTGTTACCTCCGGGAAGCTCGGGACATTGCGGGTAGCAAACATTTGCGAAGCTGAGCATCTCGGGGGTAATTTATGTAAGAGTCTAAAAGACCTGTTGTACAGCAAATTTAGGGTTCTGCTGAACCTTTTTTATAATTCACCAGAGTTGCTGACCGTATATATTACTGCAGAAAGTACGAAAGAGTGTGTCTTTAGCTTCACTTGTACAGAACCGAAAGTTCCTTATGGTCATATTCGCTTTAGCACAGAGGCTTCGAGACTGTTTTCTTATATCCGAATCATCACTCAAGGAGCTGGTATATATATATATATATATATATATATATATATATATATATATATACTATATATATATATATATATATATATCTGCCATTTACGCTTTGTAAATCTTCTAAGCCAAATGGCGGATTTCGAGTTCTAAGCCAAGTGATGCTACCCTGAGCTCCCATTATGCGTCGCAGACGTAGGATGCTCTGTCTTCCTCGCTCTCTCTTCCTCTCTTACCCTCCTAAGCTAGGGAAACCCTTTGGGGGGTGAGGCCGTCCCACCTTCTCCCCCAGTCTCTTCTCGCCCTCTCTTAGGTTAGGTGAATCCCCCCAGCTTGTTGCAGCTGGGGCGATTCCCCCTTTTTCCTTTTTTTTTTTGCACTCTTTGGGGGAGGGGAGGGGTTGGCACTTGCAACAAGGGGTTGGCGTTGGTGGCACTGGCACTCATTTGATCAACATTGCAATTGCATATGCACTCTACCATTTTGCAGCCATACTACAGTTTACAATAAACTAGAAAATACGCCGCAGATATTCTTTAAAGTATATTTTATTTTTAATGATGGCGTTAAAAAATAAATAAATAATAAAAACAAATTATTTTAAATAGTTTATGTTAATTTTCCTCGTAATTTCTTAAGTATATGGCAAATCGAGAAAAGAGATTTCTTCTATAAAAAATTATTACTGACACGAACGCTGTCAAATAAATATTGTTGTTACAATAAGGCAAACAAATTTATTTGGAACTTCAAATTCGATCCAAATGAAGGTAAAGACACTTTTCTTCGTACTTTAATATGAACTTAACATACGAATTTATTGCGTTCTTACTATGAACAACTGTGAGCTAATTATAAACAGGTTCTGTCAGAAATCTAAATTTGTTTTATAACAGAGCTTATAATTCCGAGACGACCAGATTTGTTTTTAGTTTTTATTATTAGTAGCTGTTTTATGGAATTTATTTTGTTTTTCTTCGTCAAGAAACTTTTCATTTTCAGTTCCAATTCCCTTCTCGGTTATTATTATTATAATCGCTCTGCTTTCTAGACTTTTAATCCGATATCCGCTCTAAGCTGATATAAAGGATTTGCAGTAGTCAGCGTTCCATCGGTTCGAAGTAAATCATCGAAAAACATTTGCCCATACACGTATATCCCCAATTTATTCTGCATCTTCCCCGTGTTGATAGGTAGTTAAGGCGGAGCCTTGAAAGTGTCATTACTCCCGCGCTTCAAATATTCTCTCCGATTGGACCCGAACAAATTCTGATTCATCGGTCCATAATGCTTAGTACGACTGCTCTTCAGTCCAGTTGTTGTAACTCTGGTAATTCTTGGACTTATTTCCTCCTCTTAATAATTTCCTTCACGGTACGCAGCCTCTCGGAGCAGTCTTAACGAGAAACCCTCAGATTGTTCATGGAATGTCACGCCAAATTCTTCATACAACATTCCATGATGGTTCTATTGGTTTTTGGGTTTCCTTACCAACCTTTATTTTCAGAGACATGCTTTAATATAGTTTATTTTGTTATATATTAAGGTTGCAATAATAATTAAATTTATGTCTTTATTCCTTAATAGACGTACCATCAAAAGCTGTGGGATATACCAAGGGCTGTTAGTTAGGTGTGGCCCAGTGTATCCCAAATTTGTAACAGACTGTACTTAATGCAGAAAAAAAGCAGATTTCAGATCAGACAGAGTTTTCGTAAGGTCCAGAAGCTTTACTATTTACATGAAGGTCACTAACTACGCTTAATACCACCTTCAAAAATTCAGTTTTTGCAACGCATGCACTTTTAATTACATCTTTAAAATCTAAAGGATGCCTAAGTCTTTTCCATAAAAACTTAAAATATCTTAAAATATATATATACTGTATATCCTTGTCAGGTTAAATAATGGAAAAATAAATTAGTGGGAGAGCTGCATTTACGTGCTTATATTCTGTTTAGGCAAAGGGTTTGTAGATCATTAAAGATGCCTCTTTCCGCTGGTCCTCGTAATACATTACCATTTACCCGTGAACACGTAATTTCACAATCAGGCAGTTCATGAGGTCATAGAGGACCCGTTCATTTCGTCAAACAACGAGCAATCAAGCAGTGGAGCCATCACGCAAAAGGATTGAATAGACTTCGCAGATATTTTAAGTTTTTTCCAACAAAAGGGTTCGAACGTTATTTGCATCGAGTTGACTACAATGGACGACCTGTGTCTCATCGAAATATCCATCTTGCAGCATCTGTTGTAAAATGAATCAAGGAGATTTACGAACGTTGGGTCTTTCGGAAGTGTGTTCTGTTCTCGGACGACTCACGCTTTAAACAAATTTGCATCAAATTGGGGCAAATGAGTATGGAGAATAAATAGCTAATCGAGCATTCCAGGAATTCTCCTTGCAGCCTACAGTCCAGCACAGTGGTTTCAGTGTAATGGTACACGCACGAATTTGAGATGTTGGACCGAGGACTCAACGAGGATTCATTCTTCGAACTCGCCTCCTCCCATTGTCTCAACAGAGTATTTTTCGATTAATAAACACTTATGGTGCAGCAGGATTTTGCCACGTGTTACACCTCAAAATCATTAATAAACAGAAGAGACAAGCGAAGTTGAATGTTCTTTCTTGGAAAAATATTTGTTTGAAACAGCCAAAAAGTCTGTAATTAACTAACTAAAACGACTTATTCATCCACTTCACCTTGGTTATAGAAAATAAGCAATGCGTTTGTGCAATGATTGCATGGCTAAATTTGGTTGAATTAACTAACCATTTGAAGTAATTATCAAAGTTACCCACATCTGTTTTTGCAACAAAGTTCATATAACTCGTGTGTGTGTATATATATATATTGGCGTAGCCACGGGGTGGTTTTGGGGTTAGAACACCCCCAAGGACCCTAGGAGTTTAACATATTTAACAAGTATAACAAAATTTGTTGAATAATATTTCATATGTAACTCCCCATTAGAAATTTCTGGCTACGCCGTCGTATATATATATAAAACATGACACGAACATTATTAAACTCGTATGAGCTCACCTTGATGGTCATTTGCAAAAACGAAGTCCTTCTCCCACTTGTGTGATACTTCGAATGGAAACTTAACTGAACTTTGGTAAAACCTTGATCATGTCAAACAAAATAAACAAAAATTGTTTATTGTTCTATATTAAGAACGTTTTACAATATGATACATAATCTTCTTGCCAGTATACCAACACGCATCCAAGCCTTTCTTAAGCCCGTACAAAATACTGCTTCAGTTTAAATGTTTTCACCAGTTTGTCTATATTTTAACAGTATATTATGTATTTTAATATCGCTTTCTACGGAAAGAAAACATCATATATATATATATATATATATATATATAATGTAAATCCACAAGGAAAAAGAAAAAATTATTCCAAGGCTTTTTGTGTCTTCAACAATACACGAATTGTTGAATACACGAAAAGCTTTGGAATCACTTTTTTCTTTTTCCGTGTGGGTTTCATCATTCATTCATTTCACGTGTTTAAGTGTGAAATTCATCCCATACACACACACACACACACACACACACACACACACACACAGTATATGCACCTCGGTGGTGTAGTGGTTAGCGTCGCTGACTACGAATTCATCGGCCCCTGGATCGAGACCCGGTGACGGCAGGCGGCGCACAACAAAACCCAGGTGTTCATCCTTCCACACAATAAAGAAAGTGGTTGGTAGATAAATGGGTGTAAGGTGGAGTGAAGGTGTAAGGTGGAGTGAAAAGATTGACCTTCGTCAGAATCATATATATATATATGTGGTGTGTGTGTGTGTGTATATATAAGTTTTCGCCGATCTCTGTAGAGTAAAAAAAAAGATTATAATTGTTGTTTATCTTTGGTTTAGAATTGCGATGGTTTGCAGAATCCATCTTGATTCCAGTTCCATTTCTCTGTTCAGCCTAATTAGAATGATTAGAAATCAGTTCATAATTGAGTCCAGTTCCAGTTCTTTCAGACGACTCATAAATATAAATACAAACCTATGTACAATACGTGCACTACGTGCTCGCCTTAAACAATCACACAAACAAAAACGACCTCAAACAAAAATACAATCTAAAAAACAATTTCATATATATATATATATATATATATATATGAAAATTATTTCACGAAAGTAACACGTGAAAAATATTTATGATGAATAAAACCACGAAGGAAAGGAAACACAAAAAGGTGCTCAAGCGCTTTCGTCTAATGATTGTATTGTTATATGTTATGGTGTGTTCTCTAAAGTGGTACAATTGTAACGGTAATCTTTTTTTCTCTAAAGTGTTCTCTTTGTGTTCTCTAAAGTGGTACAATTGTAACGTTCATTTTTTTTTTTCATTTCAGATTGAAGGGTAACATGGCTGAGCGTTTAACACTGCAGGAGCGTGCCCAGTTGGCGGCACGGTACGAAGTTGGCAATCTGTCGTTCGAGTTCAAAGATGGTGGCGGGCCATTCACGGACCACGTGCCCAAGTGGACCCGAAAACAATCAAGAACTGCCACTCGAAGCTCATGACCACGGGGTCTGTGGCAGATGTTCGAAGATGTGGTCGCCCTTCGACATCCAGGGCCCAGGAGACGGTGCAGGCAGTTCAGGAAATGTTCGCACGGAGTCCACGAAAGTCAACTCGCCAGGCAGCTCGGGAAAGTGGACTCTCCCGCTACTCAGTGCGAACTGTGCTGAAGGAGCTGAACTGGCGTGCGTGGAAGCCGCATTACTGCCAATCTCTCTCGGACGAGGACTGCGACATTCGCATGGAGTTCGGGGAAATCATGCTGGCTTGGCATGAAGACTGGCCCATCTCTTCCGCAACATCCTCTGGAGCGACGAGGAGGTGTTCCACGTCGGAGGCTTTGTCAACCGCCACAATTGCCACTACTGGGCAGGAGAGGATCCCATGGTTACCGCTGAAAAACGGCAGAATCGGTTCAGTGTAACGGTGTGGTGTGGTATGACCTCAGATCAGGTTGTGGGCCCGTTCCTTCTGCGCAACACCATGAATGCTGAGCGGTACCTTGCTATGTTGCGAAACGAGGTCTGGCCGGTTGTCAGCACATGGGAGAACATCGACGATCTGATATTTATTCAAGATGGCGCCCCTCCGCACTTCGCTCTTGTTGTCCGTGAGTGGCTGGATGCCCACTTCCCTGGGCGTTGGATGGGTCGTCGTGGTCCACATCAATGGCCAGCCAGGAGCCCCGACTTGACACCGTGCGACTTCTTTCTTTGGGGTGGGTAAAGGAAGAAGTCTACCGCACCAAACCGAGGACATTGGAAGAACTGGAGGACCGAATTCGGGAAGTCATGTCCTCCATCCCGCCGGAGTTCCTGCTAAAGTCAGTGGACGCATTCCTGGGCGGCTCCAGAAGCTGGTGGAAAGAGTTGGAGCCCACATTGAATTTTAGAGAAAACCTACCATGTATGCCTACCTTTTCATATTATATCTTCTGAAATAAATGGAATATACGTATTTTTTTACCAATCCAAAATAGGGAGCTACTTTCCGCCCACCCTATATATATATATATATATATATATAATATATACATACATATCTACACACACATATATATATATATATATATGAATAGAAACGACATAAGTATTACGGAACGTTTCTGCACACGAGGAGGAGAGATAACGAATAATGAAAAATGAGGCGAACCGCCTGGGAATCGAACCCAGGGCCTTCCAATTGCCGGTCGGACGCTCTACCATTATGCTACGGACCTCACTCAATCACAAATCGAAATTCTCCCAAATAGGGCAGAAACCAATGCCCTCAGAGAGCACCCTCGCAAATCGTGAATATGCGCAAATAACTGCAATGACCGCGCAGTATATAAATGAATAGAAACGACATAAGTATTAAGGAACGTTTCTGCACACGAGGAGGAGAGATAACGAAATAATGAAAAATGAGGCGAACCGCCTGGGAATCGAACCCAGGGCCTTCCAATTGCCGGTCGGACGCTCTACCATTATGCTACGGACCTCACTCAATCACAAATCGAAATTCTCCCAAATAGGGCAGAAACCAATGCCCTCAGAGAGCACCCTCGCAAATCGTGAATTCACGATTTGCGAGGGTGCTCTCTGAGGGCATTGGTTTCTGCCCTATTTGGGAGAATTTCGATTTGTGATTGAGTGAGGTCCGTAGCATAATGGTAGAGCGTCCGACCGGCAATTGGAAGGCCCTGGGTTCGATTCCCAGGCGGTTCGCCTCATTTTTCATTATTTCGTTATCTCTCCTCCTCGTGTGCAGAAACGTTCCTTAATACTTATGTCGTTTCTATTCATTTATATACGGCGCGGTCATGCAGTTATTTGCGCATATTCACGATTTGCGAGGGTGCTCTCTGAGGGCATTGGTTTCTGCCCTATTTGGGAGATTTCGATTTGTGATTGAGTGAGGTCCGTAGCATAATGGTAGAGCGTTCCGACCGGCAATTGGAAGGCCCTGGGTTCGATTCCCAGGCGGTTCGCCTCATTTTTCATTATTTCGTTATCTCTCCTCCTCGTGTGCAGAAACGTTCCTTAATACTTATGTCGTTTCTATTCATTTATTACTGCGCGGTCATTGCAGTTATTTGCATATATATATATATATATATATATATATATATATGCAATAAACGGAGAAGTAAAAATAAAAATTAAAAATTAAAGATTAGAGGATTAACCAAGAGGCATACAGATTTGTAAGAAAAATATCGATTTTAGCACAGATCAAATGAATTAAAAATACAAATTTATACTGGAAATCTACCCGGGTTTTAACACTTGCCTTTTAGAGTCAAGTTCGATATATATAAAATAAAATGAAGATTAAAAGTTAATAAAGTAGCGTACAAGGTTTACCAAAGATTTAGCGTCCTACGCTTTTTATCTAAATTTGTTTTGAAGGAATTCAAAACAACAGGAATCGAGTTGAAAAAGACCTTTGCTTATGTTGAAGTTATTTGAAAGTTGGATAATGGCAGACTCAAGAATATTTCTATTGACAATGTTACTAGAATGAATAAAACTGAAGCATTATTCCAATCAATACAGTGGGATAACTCTGACAATGGACAAAAAGAGCACTGGACAACTGTCCTGTTCTAACGGAATATTGATGCTGTTTTATACGTGTGTGCAAATCCTTTCCCGTCTGACCTATGTAAAGGAATCACATTGTTTACACCCAATTTTATAGATAATGCCTGAATTATTGGTAGGGCTATTTTTTACTATGATATTTTTCACAATATTGTTATATGAAAATACTACATTAATATCCAAAAGTTTAAGTACATTAGCAATGCCTAAAAAGCCCGGGAAAATGGAAGTACTAAATATTTTTTGACAAAGTACGAGTGTTATTATTGACACGATAGAAAGTTCGTTTTGCCTTGTTGAGACAAGATTCCATAAACGCAGATGGGTAACACAGATCACTTCCAATACCGTTGATTTTTTCCAATTCGGCGCATCGATGTATTCCGGACTGGCGATCCTAAGGGCGCGGAGAAACATTGATGAAAAAATGGCCTTCTTAGTGGGGGTGTCATGTCCCGAGTAAAAGTGTACGTAGGACAAATTGTTTGTTGTTTTCCGATAGATACTAAACTTAAAACCTGGGCTTTCCCTATGTACCCGCACATCCAAAAATGGGATTGAATTGTCTTGTTCCACTTCTAAAGTAAACTAATGAGGGGACTTGATCATTTAACTGAAGGAGGAAGTTATCCAGGTCACGATTCATGGGCCAGATACACAAAATATCGTCGACGTACCGCAACAAAGGGATGCCAACCCCAGGATTCTCGGAATGTAAGTAATTTCGAAAAACTCCATATAAATATTGGAGAGGAGGGGCGATAAGGGGTTGCCCATGGCCATCCCAAACACTTGTTGATAATACTCGTTATTGAAAGTGAATTTACAGTCTTTGATGCAAAGCTTAATAAGTTCCAAAACATGTGTGAAGGTAGTGCAGGTCATACTTATGTAATTCTTGGAGAGAAAGTTCAAGCATATCATCAATCGGCACTTTTGTAAACAATGAACAAACGTCAAAACTGATCAATCTATCGATAGTTTCAGTACGTGCATTATTCAATTTTTCAGTAAGATCCATGGAATTTTTTACATGTGAATCAGAGATAGTTCCGGAAAGATGAACGAGCTTCTCCAGGACCCCGCCACATACAGCAAACTTAGGAAGAACCCGCAGGATGACGTCAATCAATCATTTAATAGTGGCTTGAAACGCATTCCCAAAGATCGTAAAGACTTAATTCCGCTTTCATGTCCACTTCACCTTCTCTGCCCTACCTTTACGGTCTTATTAAAACCCCAACAACCTGGCAACCCTATGCGCCCTATTATTAGCTCGGTGGGCTCTATACTTATAAACTCTCCAAATGGCTTGTCAAAAGTCTTGTCCCCCATTCTCGGAACTATCTCTGATTCACATGTAAAAAATTCCATGGATCTTACTGAAATGAATAATGCACGTACTGAAACTAACGATAGATATGATCAGTTTTGACGTTTGTTCATTGTTACAAAAGTGCCGATTGATGATATGCTTGACTTTCTCTCCCAAGAATTAATAAGTATGACTGCCACTACCTTCACACATTGTTTTGGAACTTATTAAGCTTTGCATCAAAGACTGTAAATTCACTTTCAATAACGAGTATTATCAACAAGTGTTTGGATGGCCATGGGCAACCCCTTATCGCCCCTCCTCTCCAATAGTTATATGAGTTTTTCGAAATTACTACATTCCAAGAATCCTGGGGTTGGCATCCTGTTGCGGTACGTCGACGATATTTTGTGTATCTTGCCCTGAATCGTGACCTGGGATAACTTCTCCTTCAGTTAAATGATCAAGTCCCTCAATTAAGTTTACTTTAGAAGTGGAACAAGCAATTCAATCCCATTTTTGGATGGCGGGTACACAGGAAAGCCCAGTTTTAAGTTTAGTATCTATCGGAAAACAACAAACAATTTGTCCTACGTACACTTTTACTCGGACATGACCACCCCCTAAGAAGGCCATTTTTTCATCAATGTTTCCCGCGCCCTTAGGATCGCCAGTCCGGAATACATCGATGCCGAATTGGAAAAAATCACGGTATTGGAAGTGATCTGTGTTACCATCTGCGTTTATGGAATCTGTCTCACAAGGCAAAACGAACTTTCTATCGTGTCAATAATACACTCGTACTTTGTCAAAAATATTTAGTACTTCCATTTTTCCGGGCTTTTAGCATTGCTAATGTACTTAACTTTTGGATATTAAATGTAGTATTTTCATATAACAATATTGTGAAAAATATCAGTAAAAAATAGCCCTACCAATATTCAGGCATTATCTATAAAATTGGGTGTAATCAATGTGATTCCTTTTACATAGGTCAGACGGGAAAGGATTTGCACACACGTATAAAACAGCATCAATATTCCGTTAGAACAGGGACAGTGTCCAGTGCTCTTTTGTCCATTTGTCAGAGTTATCCCACTTTTATTGATTGGAATAATGCTTCAGTTTTATTTCATTCTAGTAACATTGTCAATAGAAATATTCTTGAGTCTGCCATTATCCAACTTTCAAATAACTTCAACATAAGCAAGGCTTTTTCAACTCGATCCTTGTTTTGAATTCTTCAAAACAAATTTAGATAAAAAGGGTAGGACGCTAAATCTTTGGTAAACTTGTACGCTACTTTATTAACTTTTAATCTTCATTTTATTTATATATATCGAAACTTGACTCTAAAAGGCAAAGTGTTAAAACCCGGGTAGATTTCCAGTATAAATTTGTATTTTAATTCATTTGATCTTGTGCTAAAATCGATATTTTTTCTTACAAATCTGTATGCCTCTTGGTTAATCCTCTAAGCTTTAATTTTTAATTTTATTTTTACTTCTCCGTTTATTGCATATATATATATATATATATATATATATATATATATGTGTGTAGATATGTATATATTATATATTATATATATATATATATATATTATTATCTTATATATATCTGTTTTGTGTGTATGTATGTTATTTATTAATTTTTTTTTTTCTTTCTGTAACCTATATAGGCCGTAACCTTTTATGTACTTCAGTGTTCCTGAGGATGTCATTAGACGAAAGCGCTTGAGCACCTTTTTGTGTTTCCTTTCCTTCGTGGTTTTATTCATCATATATATATATATACCTCGAAACCTCGAAGCAGTTCCGTGCGTTGGTCTCTCTTCACACGAAGGTCAAGCTGGTAGCCCCGAGGAGCGAGTTGCTCTCTTGCGCTCAGCACCGCACATAGCTAAGTACACCCGGCTCATCTGGTACCGTCCTGAGTCAGGCATCTAGTCTTCTTTTGAAGACTTCAACTGTGACACCTGTCACGTTTCTGAGGTTCTTTGGACGCCGGTTAAAAAGTCTTGGCCCCCTGACAACCAAGCTTTTTTCCTTCAGTGTTGAGGAAGGCCCTTGTCGGGCCTTTAATTTAGGAACACTACACATTCTGCCTTTCCTATTTTTCAGTGTTGTTTGAGTGGTAACTGGGTTTAGTTTGAGGTTTGGTACTAGTTTTTCGATAATTTTTCATGTACTTTATATATTTTGGTATACCTCTCTCTTCTTCGTTTCAGAGAGTACAGATTTAGTTTACATAGTCTTTCCAAGTAGTTGAGTTCTTTGCAGCCATCGATCTTGACTGTGAAATGTCTCTTAATATCTTCTAGTTTATTAATTTCTTCCTTCTTATATGAGGACGTCAAGACTGAGCAGTATTCAAGTTTTGGTATGATCAATGTTTTCAACAGGGGAATCATTATTGACTTGTCCCTTCTTTTAAAGGTTCTTAGTAGCCGTCCCGCGACTCTTTTTGCTTTGTTTATCGTTATCTGATTTTGCGTCTCGAATTTCGCATCATCGGTCATTATATTCCCAAAATCTATCGCTTTCGTGCTTCTCTGAAGTTCGTGTCTTTCCGGGGCATAATATGCTGTTTTTTTAAGTTCCGCATTTCTACCATATCTCAAGAGTTGGAATTTCTCGGTCTTAAATGTCATGTTCTCTTCTGACCATTTGTATATTCTGTTTGTCCCTCTGCAAAGCCTCCACCTCTTTTGCATCGCCGATTTTTCTGCTGATCTTTGTATCGTCTGTAAAGGATGTTACTATACTATTGCTGTTAACGTCCTTGTCTACAGTATGTCTGTTAGCATAATAATGAAAAGGACCGGGACCAATACTGTTTCTTGTGGTACTGAGCTGCGTACTTCCGATTCTGATGATGTTATACTTTGAATTTTAGCGACCTGTAGATGTTCTCGGAGAAAGTTGTAGATCCATTTTCCAACTTTGCCTGTTATTCCCATATGTTTCATTTTATGCGCTATTATACCATGATCACAATCGTCGAAAGCATCAGCAAAATCTGTGTATATGAGATCGTAGTTTTCATTGCCTTCAATTGCGCCCAGGATATTGTTATAGTGCTCTAAAGTTGTGCTAGGCATGATCTTCCTGATCGGAATCCGTGCTGATTTTTGTTGAGTCTTTCCAGTGTCTCCAAGAAATCATAGCTTTTCTCTCTAACTAGTTTTTCAAATACTTTGGTAAGATGGGACGTCAAAGACTCTGGTCTGCAGTTCTTTGCTTCAGATCTATTCCCTCCTTTATATATTGGACAATGTTTGCTCTTTTGAAGATACTTGGTATTTCACCAGAGTCTAGGGATCTCCGTATCCAGTATATGGGTGTGGCTATTTCATTTTTACAGTTTTTAATCAATAATGAGTTCCATTTGTCCGGACCTGCAACTGAGTGTGATTTCATTTGTCCTATTGCTCGAAGTATATCTTCTCGGGTAAAATCAAAATCTGTTATACAATCTCCTTCAGTTTCTCATAAAAAAAAGTATCTATGTCAGGTGTCGCTTTGTCTCTTTTTGGGGTACTGAAGACTGATTCATACTGGGCTCTCAATGTTTCACATACTGTATTTCTTCCAGGTCGTCAGTTAGCTCATTATTTCCTTTCCTTGAGGGCTCGATAGTGGTGCGTGTTTTTCTTTTTCTTTTTGCATAGTTATAGAAGTATTTTGGATTATCGTTTATTACTTGTACCGCCTTTTCCTCTTCCCTCTCTGTGTGGTCCTGAATCAAGGCTTTTATAGCCCGATCGATACTCTCCAGTTTTTCTTGTATCACTTTCCTGGCATTGTTACCTCAGCAATTAACTAACTTCTCCGCTACTCTCTTTCTTTCGCCGAAAACTGTTCGCTTTTGCCTCTCGAACCAGTTCCTCTTTCCCTTTGGCTGTGCTTTCGGAGCATATTTTTCTAAAATTTCCAGCGTCTTTTCTTCAAAGATTGTCAGCATTCCTTCCGTTTTTTTATTCTCGAAAACTGTTTTCCACTCTATTTGGGTCGTGTGTGATCCGATTGCTTCGCAATTTATAGTCTTGGAGTTTAAGTTAAAAGTCCTAAATTTGCTTCTTTCTTCAGTATGGGTATTACCTTTTAATGTTTTTTGCCATATTTGTTGACATCTCGATTATGTTGTGGTCTGAGATAATAGTTGGGGTTATTTTTATATCAGCAATCAAGTTAGTGTTATTTGTGAATACCAGATTCAGGCAGTTATTTTTCCTGGTGTTTTCTGTTATCTCTCGTGTCAACATAAATTCGTTTGTTGAAGCCATGAAGCCATCAACAATTTTGTTTGCTCCTGGTCTTCTCTTGTGCCCCCCTTGTCCAGGTGTATATATATTTCTACCCACCTTTTTGTATTTTATAAATGGAAAATTAAAATCTCCGCGGAGTATTATATCGGGGATGGAGAGTTTACGAGCTTTATTAGGGTTCTGATATCCTTAATGGCATCTGAGAATTTTTCGGTTGGAGTGTTTGGAGGTCTATGGATGACTATCAGTACACATTTAGTTTTTTTATTTTCACTGCTAGGAGTTCCACGAAACTGTTTGATTTACTTATTACCGTCTCTATCATATGACTCTTTGTACATAAATAGCACACTCACCTTCACGTCTCGCCATTCTATCCGCTCTTAGTTGGTTGAAACCATTGATATTCAACTCTTTCTTATCAATACAGTATTCGCAGTTTTCGCAGTTTCTTTGGCAATCTTTAAGATGCGTTGTTGTGAGGTATGCGATGTCCGCCCTTGTTTCGTCTATAAATCCTTTCAGGTATGAAACTTTGTTTAGTGAGTTGTTTGGTTTTATTCATTGAATATTAGCCAGGACAGTATTTATGTGCTTTGTTTTGCGTTGCCCCTTGTGCATTTCCAGTTCGTTATCTTTCGGTATTGAGAGAGATCCGTTTCCGCCTACCTCTTCTGGTAGCTTCTTGCCTGGAAGCGATCTGGCTTGGGGGTTCCCATCTGTGTTAACTGCATGCGCTGTACGAGACTTAGCAGCCGTATTGTTTCTGCGATGTTGAAAAAGTTTTTTTCGCTATTTGTGTACATATTTTTCTTTACATTTTCCCTGTTGTCCTTTAAACCTTGTCCTTTGTCCTTTGAATTTGTCGGGAGATGATGGTGGTGGTAACAGTTTTTCCCGTATTGGCAGGTTTCATATGTCGCGTGAGTCTTGCAATTTTCTGAATGGTAGAATCTGCAGCTGTCACCGAATTTACAGTAACCCTTATTGTAGAAGAAATTGCACAAAGGAGGGTGTTCATATATACATTGTCCTCCCTTACATCTACAATGTCTTTTCACATATACTTGCATATAATTTCTTCCCTATTTTTACTCGGAGACTTTGTTTTTGATGGTTTCAGTCTACTTTCTTGATTTCCTACTTGTTTTTTCCTATTGGTGCTAATGTCTTCTCTTTGAACTTTTTAGATTAGGTTTGGTGTCTGTGTTTTATTTTTACTCTCTGTTGTATTTGTATTTATATTAGTAGTATGCCTGAAAAAAGGACGAGTGCAGAGCAATTGCAATGTTGATCAAATGTTGCAAGGTGCCCCCAACCCCACCCCTTGTTGCAAGGTGAGAACCCCCTCCCCCAAGTGCCACCCCCACCCCCAGGGTGCCAAAAAAAGGAAGGAAAAAAGGGGAAATCTCCCCAGCTGCAACAAGCTGGAGGATTCCACCTAACCTAAGAGAGAGAGAAGAGACTTTAGGGAAGAAATTGGGACGGCCTCACCCCCCGAAAGGGGTATACCTAGTTTAGGAAGGAGATAGGAAGAAAGAAAGAGAAAGAGAGCATCCTTTAACCTGGACATCCAGATGCATAATGGGAGCTCAGGGTAGCATCACTTGGCTTAGAACTCGAAATCCGCCAGTTGGCTTACAAGACTTAGAAGACAGGTGTATTTGTATATATATAACTTTTCAGTTGTTACATTGCGCTATTCAGATATTCTTGACAGTTGGCTTACAAATTCGACAGTCGGCTTAGAAGGCGTAACCAGTCATTTGGTATATATATATATATATATATATATATATATTCCCATCTCCCCAGTTATTCCTTAATATCGTTTATATATAGAACCGAAAGAATTAAATAAAACACCATTACATCATTCTGTTTATTTAGACAAGTTAAGGGAAATCATTCATGAAATATATAGGAAATAAATATACATTAAAAAATAATATACAGCAAAAACACACATATTAAGCGAAAGATATATATATACATTCTTAAATAATAATATTAATACAGGATAAAACTATATAACCATTTAATATATGTACGAGCAAATACGCACTTATATATATAAACACCAAAACTTATATAAAATAATAATAATACAGGATAAAACTATATACCCATTATATATATATATATATATATATATATATATATATATATATATATATAAACAACAAAACTTATATAAAATCAAAATACATACACTTTATGTTCTACCGCGCTTAACTAAAATACTAAACTCGCATGTGATCGAGTATAGAGTTACATCATTGTTGCTTTGTACTGTACAATAAATACGATTTGGTATTATTTAACCACTCAAGGTGTGCGAGTGCCTATACTCGATGTAAAGGGCCTTCATTTCGTTTAATACTATTTTTGTGCGCAGCTTACAATTGACTGGCAAGTTATCTTTAAACACGGACAGAATACAATCGAAAGCACGCACAAAAAGGGCGTCGTTATCCACAACATCATTATTAAATTCAAATTTATAAACACCCTTTTCCAATCGAGGGTTTTTTCTTACCGATCCGAGCTTTACAATCGTGAACTCTTTTCCACAATGCATCGCGGCATTTGAAATAATCTTCCTAAATCGTAACGACAGCTGCTCATTATATAAAGATACAACTCTTCATGATGAACAGTGTAGGCGAGTTCTGCCCTGTGCCGCTCAAGTCCTTTGTACCAAAGTTCATGATATTTCGAAGGGTCTAAACCTTTTAAATAAGCATCCAGCTCTAGACCATTCTCGCCAGGTTCATTCCTCCATTCGGTAAACCCGTCGAACAGAGCGATGTGTATTTAAGAATCGTATCAAAACAAACCATATCCGTACACGTGCGTCTAATATAGGTTTTAGTTTGCGGAAACCAACAATTTCAAACATTCTGTGGAGGAAGAAGCAGTTTCGCGTGGGGACAAGAACGTTATTATCAGAATCATTCTTCCACATCAGTCGTATGTTAATGCATGGCTAATCGTTATTTATACACAACGTACAAACAATGGCATATAAGGGGGTATCACTAATCTGTTCTCTTCTTGTACCTACACCTGCAGGGATTTTATAACGATCCTCACCCAACTTCTCAACTATCACGAAGACTCTATTCGTCTCCTCAACACTTAAATAAACAACATTACGTTTACCAGAGTTCGCTTGTCTGCAAGTTCTTTCAAGTACATAGTTAATGGCACCGGTTTTACGTCTGAACACACGCAATGACTTCGTCACGGACACGTCGTATACGGCATTGAGAATGCTGCTCAAAGGAAGCTCCATCGTTTTCTATTGTGAGAGTGCACAACCAGTCGGGTCAAGCTCTGAGATGACTATGAGCAACCGGTGTGCGGTTTGGCTCGGAGACAGGTGTGGAGGAGTGAGTCATACCAAGCGTTAATGTTTCATGTACGGTTTGTTCCAACATGAAAGAATCATGCGAGTACTTGTACCCATTATACCGGGCATTTTTTCCGATACATGGGACAATATCGGTTTTAATGTTTTATCGGAATGCGCACTAGACATTCACTTCCACAAACTAAACATTAAAAATCCAGGGCACTATTTGAGAGAAACATGTTCCCGTATTTATCATTTTGTTTAGTAGTTGATACTCGTCTCTAAATTCTATTAAAAACTCACACAGGTCTTTAGCCACAACTTCACTTCAAACCTCGTCATGATATGTATGAATGTAGTGGTAAAAATGCTTTAGCTTGTCCATGATGACAAGGTTTACATTCTGAGCCACAGGGTACGCGTACTCGGTATGATGTAGCACGATATAATACCGCCTGTCACACCACTCATCAACAAGACTAACTACCCATACCCGTTGCTTCTCATCGGCACGCGTTATTTCTTTCACCTCACGATATATGTACGCTTTCATACAGTTTAGCCCAACAAAGTAGTCCATTACATCGTTTGTGCTGCGAAATCCGGAAATGCTGTCGCCAGAATATCCATAGAGTATTTGAACATCTTGTTCCTCAAGCTTCGCACAGTTCAATGTAGACTTAAATGTCTCAAAGGAGGTGGGGGGCTAGGCCGTCTTTCAGTATTCACCACATCTTCCGATTTTACCGAATACCACTTCATAAACGTCGAACACGCAATATCAAAATGTCGCCATCACAATTTTTCGTCTACGTGAGAATTCTTCAAATATACGTCTGAGACCCAGGGTCACGTGACCATTTGACTGATCTTACAGTGGGTGGAGCTTAGGACTTTTCTGTACATCCGCACACACACAAAGGAGAAAATGAAACCCTAATTGACACATTTACTATTCAAATATACGTAATAAATAAACATATCTTTACAATTGACATATATAACATTTAGGTACTATGGTACCCAAAGGGTATGGTATCATAGGTGTCAGGCACCTGGTAACGTTTCCTATAGGTGTTACGACACGCCTTTGTGTCCAGTTCCTTCACACACCCCAGTTTCTGTGCCCGAAAATTGTGGGTTTGTAAAGTCAGTTGGGATGGATGATCACCCTCATCTTCTAAGCACATTAGCTCCTTCAACGAGTGAAATTTAACAACCCGTCGGTTCGCCAGGTTAAGCGTGATGCCCTTCGCTTTCACGATATATTTCAGCTCTTCTCCCACCCTCACCCGCACCCCATAAGTTTTTGGCATGTTGATACAAAGTAGTCAGCGTATGCACCATCACCATACTCATCCTTGATCTCGTCAGTCAACTCTCCGAAGAATTCCCCAATAGGCGGCATGTATTCACTCTCCCTCTGTGTGAATATTACGCTATCTGTGTCAGCGTACAGCACCCTCCGCCCAAGAGAGTGCAGTAGTCCCCAAAGCTTGATGCGTGAGTATGCCGTTGTGAAGCTCGTTACAGGTATGTTTGTAACACGTGAGGTATCTGTGGCCAATTCGGTGATGTTGTAATTTAATATGTACCTGTTACCAACATTCACGATCTCCATAACCTCTTTATGGGGGATATGGCATAATCCCACACCTCGTTATAACCTTGGGCCGAATGAACGTTCCCCTTACCTATATTCTGTGCATACTTGCTGCAAAGACTAATTAGGCATAAATTTGGACTAAAGCGCTTGCCAGGGTTCTTAACAATGTGGGACCGGTCAAGTTGTATCCCTTCACGGTCACGGTAGCGCTGAATATAAGCCGATTTGTCACCCTCGCTCTCAACCCCACGCGGATAGCCTGATACTTCCACCTTAGCCTTCAAAAAAGAATTTATATACGGCGTGAAAAGGTTGGGTAGCTTCTGAAACCTCCAAGCCTCGTATATCTTCAATATTCTGTAACCATGGCGGACGGCTAGGAACAGCTCAGGACTTGTATATACACCTCTGATCTTCCGCTGATTGGATATGTGATTACAGGGCTCATTATTCTCCTCTGCGCACTTCATGCACAGGGGAAACATGAGATTGTGATCTTAACGACGGGTAAGATCGGCATCCATAAATCGCGAGGGGGAAGCACGTCTACGAAAGGAAGACCGAAATAGTATCTGTTAAAATTTGTTGAGAACACCTCGATGGGGGCAGGTCAGATCTCACCAGTTTTTCAGGTAAACCTACTGTTTACAGATTGTTCTTCATCACGTAGGGATATAAAGAACAGAAGTCGTAGTAATGAAGTTCCACGCCTTCCGTAGGCGGAAAATATAACTTGAATGGGTTTGTACGCCCTCCGAACAAGCTATCACCGCATTTAAGAGGATTCAACACCATTGAACGCTTGATGTTTATTTCTTCACGGCACTGTCCATCTGTTTCCATCCGTGCATCATACTCATGCTCCCACAAGACCTTGTGAGTGAACTGGGAGCCTATAAGCTGATCGCGGGTGCGGGCAGGAGATCTACCGTGGATATTTCATACGATTCCACACTGAGGACGTGGGCATCTATGCCACCAGCAACTGTTAAAGGAGTACACAGTCAAACCACTAATGGCATGGTCTTCACTTAGACCATCACCCCCAAACAACACCATCATTGACTTAATGGGTACTTCTCCAGTGTTGCGGGCGTGTTTTATGTATACTCCGGTCTGTTGCTCAATGTGTATGAGCCAGTAAATATCCTTGTGCCCATAACTGCGAATGTGAATGATGGCTAAGATGTCTCTAGGCATGAAATTGTTCTTGAACACAGTAAAGCACAATGATGCGATTGTGGTTGCGACTTGCAGCGGATCGTAGTTGAAACGGTCTCTGTACATCCTTCTAAACGCCTGGAAACATACCCTAAGCACATGCATATCTTCACGCAATAACGCTCACATTCATCAGCTATATTGTAAGGATTAGCTTCATTAAAACTGTTGTAGTAGCGGTCAAAATCTTCACGCTCACTATCACTCATGTTGGTGTAGTTAAAGTATTGTTTGGTGGGAGGTAGTCCTACGTAATTTAAGGTGTTGCTAGTGAGGAAAGTGTAATGGAAATACCCTTTTGAAACTATGGCGGCTACACCCATCACCTTGGGTAGCTTGGCTAGTTTACAAGGTGTGATTAATAAAGTATATTTATCTATAAGTTTGTTCCCCGTTTTCAAGGGGACGCCTGTAAATATCTCCGATGACTCGTGTTCAAGCAGTTCCTTATAAAGGAAGTGTGTGTCAAATTTTTCCCCGTTATGGGCAAGAATATACACATTTTTCTGAACTTGTCCGCTAACTTGACAATAGAAGATACAAAGAGTTTCACAGGACTGTCGTGTGCGATCGTTTTAAAAACGTTTGTCCGTTTACCGCATTTGTGACACTCATCACATTCAACCTCCATGCACTCATCGCAAATAGTCTGGCTTACAAGTAGATGTGGATAACCTCTTTTGTTTCAGGGTTTGTGTAAGATTCTATATCTTAGTACACGGTTATACAGGGTTTATTTTTAGGCTTAACATCTTTCATATAACATACATGCTTTACTCCGTCCGCCTTATATTTTTCATGGCATGTGAGACAGTGAATTTCAACACATTTAAGCGTGAATTTCCTCCAAGTATCCATCATATGAAACATACCACATTCACAGATTCTCATTTTCCTCCAAGTACCAATTAACTTATGGAACTCAAAGCATTTATTATTGAAAAATGTACGTCTGCACACATTCCATTCCCTCTTCTCAGCTTCAACTACACGGCTTTCACATTTGGAGCTTTTACACTGCTCACATACCATGTGACATTCCTTACAATGCTTCACTATATCATCCGTAAACTCGAGATATCCCTTACACAAATCATGATGCCTTCCATATTTTCGACTTTTATCATAACTAGCGTAAAGAGCCCTCATATTATGGATGGGGAGATACGTTGACCCTGACAATCCTAAAATAAGTAGAGGTCTTGCGCGATCTCACACACAGCTTTTAAAAACATACACAGTCCTACGACGATCATCCATTCCAAATACAACTATACGAACATTCATTTCCTGATCTACCCTTCTCAGCTCTTCAGGGCCCATATTACACTCAAACTTAAGCTTTCACTCTGAAGCCAGTTTACGAGCACGCTGCACAACCGTAGGCAACCAAATTTTTATGACCCAGGTATTTAGCACAGTGAACATATGAGCTAAGACTATTGCTATAAAGCCGCAACCACGATCGACGGTTATATGCTTTTGGCAGTGGTGAGCACGGTTCCGCTAATCCGCTAACCGCTAATTAGCGAAGCGATTAGCGTTTCCGCTAACTTCGAGAACCGTTAGCGGACCAATTAACTTCCGCTAAATTTAGTTCCGCTAACTTTAAGTCCGCTAACCCTAAAATCATACATGTTTGTTCCAGTCTGTTCTGAGCGTGTCTGCAACAGTCAGTCTGGCACGCTATTGTCTGACTACGTGTAAACACAAGACGTGATTGGTCGACGCAGCAGCAGTTGAGCAGCGTTGTGTAATTCTGCAGTTCAGTTCACTTACGACGTTACAGTCTTACAGTGTCAGCGACAGCGTACGTTATCATAAGCATATTTTCGTCAGTTTACCGAGTCTACAAGTTTTTGCAATGGAAAGTGAAGACGTTTTGGTTCCGCCTGAGGATGTTGGGCCTGTTGATGGCCAGGTCCGCCAGGACCAGCCCAATCAGGAGTCTCAGAACCCGTTGCCCCACCTGGAGGTTTGGGCCCCTCCTACAAGACCAGGAGTGCCAGCTGGCCGCTGCCTTCCACCCCAGGTTTCGCCTGTTCTGGCTGGAGAAGCATAATCACAGCCAGCTCAGCAGGGTAAAGAAGGCCATGGAGACCGGCGTGGAGACAGCCCTGAGGGAGACCATTGAGGAGGGCAGCAGCACCAGCTGCACCACCAGCAATGAGGATGAGGAAGATGACTTCTTCAGCAGCATCACTCAGCCCCAGGTGAGCAGGAGCCACAGGTCACTGAAGCCCAAGGCACAGATCTTGGTGAAGACCTGGCTGGAGGCCGGCTCGAAGGAGGTCCTGACTAACGTCGCCTTCTTGGGTGAGCAAGTGTTGATCGACCTGTTCATCAAGTACAACACAGCCATCCCATCCAGTGCTGCAGTTGAGCGCCTGTTCTCCATTGGCAAGGATATCTTGCGCGCCAAGAGAGCCACCCTGTCAGATGCCAACTTTGAGAGGCTGATGTTCATGAATGGCAACCAGCATCACGTCGAGGCGATGGAGAAGGAGCAGGAGGCCAAGCCAGAGTGAATGCATTATTAGATTATTAAAGTTATTTTTTATGTGTATTTTTATTTCTTAATATTTTTTATTCGTTTAATACTTTTTGTACTGTAAATAAACTGTATGTTGAATGTAAACTAATGTATAATTTCATTTGTTCATTTAATTATTTATGTACACCTTGATCATCATCTGATCTTGGCATGGTATAACTTTTTGGAAAGCTCTATGTCTAAGCTGCAACATATTAAAATTTCAGCTCTCTTTAAGGGTTTTAGAGCCAAAAAACCGAACCGAAGCTAAATTCATATAATAAAAGTTAGCGGTTAGCGGTTACGTTAGCTTCCGCTAAATTTTTATCGGTTTATCGGTTTAGCGTTATCGAAGTTAAGTTTTGAGTTAGCGGTTCAGCGGTTATCGAAGCTAACTTTTCGGTTAGCTGTGCCCACCACTGGCTTTTGGTAAATAACTGGTGTAAGGGACGTCTCGAGTTTACGGATGATATAGTGAAGCATTGTAAGGAATGTCACGTGGTATGTGAGCAGTGTAAGAGCTCCAAATGTGAAAGTCGTGTAGTTAAAGCTGAGAAGAGGGAATGTAATGTGTGCAGACGTACATTTTTCAATAATAAATGCTTTGAGTTCCATAAGTCAATTGTTACTTAACTCACTAGCGACACATTAAATTACATAGGACTACCTCCCACCAAACAATACTTTAACTTCACCAACATGAGTAATAGTGAGCGTGAAGATTTTGACCGCTACTACAACAGTTTTAATGAAGCTAATCCTTACAATATAGCTGATGAATGTGAGCGTTATTGCGTGAATAATGTGCGTGTGCTTAGAGTATGTTTCCAGGCGTTTAGAAGGATGTACATAGACCGTTTCAACTACGATCCGTTGCAAGTCGCAACCACAATCGCATCATTGTGCTTTACTGTGTTCAAGAACAATTTCATGCCTAGAGACACCTTAGCCATTATTCACATTCGCAGTTATGGGTACAAGGCTATTTACCGGCTCATACCCATACAGCAGCAGACCGGAGTATACATAAAACATGCCCGCAACAAGGGAGAAGTACACATTAAGGTCAATGGTCGTGTTGTTTGGGTTTATGGTCTAAGCGAAGACCGTGCCACTGGTGAGAAGATTGTGTACTCCTTTAACGGTTGCTGGTGGCATGAATGCCCACGTCCTCAGTGTGGAATCGTATGAGATATCCACGGTAGATCTCCTGCCGATAGGCTTGTATGGACCCGGACGCGCAATCAGTTTATAGGCTCCCAGTTCACTCACAAAGTCTAGTGGGAGCATGAGTATGATGCATGGATGGAAAAAGATGGACAGTATCGTGAAGAAATAAACACCATGAAGCGTTCAATGGTGTTGAATCCCCTCAAATGCGGTGATAGCTTGTTCGGAGGGCGTACAAACCCATTCAAGCTATATTTTCCGCCTACGGAGGGCGTGAAACTCCATTACTACTGCTTCTGTTCTTTATATCCCTACGTAATGAAGAACAAACAGTACCCCGTAGGTGCACCTGAAAAACTGGTGGGACCTAACCTCCCACCATCGAAGTGTTCTCAACAAATTTGAACAAGTACTATTTCGGTCTTTCTTTCATAGACGTTCTCCCCCTCGCGATTTATGGATGCCGTCGTTATAGATCACAAACTCTTATGTTTCCCCTGTGCTGAAGTGGGCAGAGAAGAATGATGGGTTCTGTAATCACACAACCAACCAGCGGAAGATCAGAGGGGTATATACAAGTCCCTGAGCTGTCCCTAGCCGTCCGCCATGGTTACAGAATATTGAAGATATACGAGGTGTGGAGGTTTCAGAAGCTACCCAACCTTTTCACGCCGTATATAAATACCTTTTTGAAGGATAAGGTGGAACCATCAGGCTATCCGCGAGGGGTTGAGAGCGAGGGGTGAAAAATTGGCTTATATTCAGCGCTACCGTGAATGTAAGCCTGGCAAGCGCAGCTTTGGGGATTACTGCACTCTCTTGGGCAGAGGTTACTGTACGCTGACACAGATAGCGTAATATTCAAATAGAGGGAGGGTGAATACATGCTGCCTATTGGGGAATTCCTCGGAGAATTGACTGACGAGATCAAGGATGAGTATGGTGATGGTGCATACGCTAAATCCTTTGTCTCAACAAAGCCAAAAATTTATGGGGTGCGGGTGAGGGTGGAAAAAGAGCTGAAATATATCGTGAAGGCGAAGGGCTTCATGCTTAACCTGGCGAACCGACGGGTCGTTAAGTTTGACTCGTTGAAGGAGCTAGTGTGCTTAGAAGATGAGAGTGACCATCCACCCCAACTGACTGTAGAAACCCACAATATTTGGGCACAGTAACTGGGGTTTGTAAAGGAACTTAGGGGCATAAAGGTGTTTCGTAACACCTATAGGAAACATTACCAGGTGCCTGACACCTATGATACCATACCCTTTGGGTACCATAGTACCTGAAAGTTATATAGTCTATTATTAACGATGTTTATTCATTACGTATATTTAAATATGTAAATGTTTCAATTGGGGTTTAATTTCTCTTTTGTATGTATGTGGGCATGTACAGGAAAAGTCCTAAGCTCCGCCCACTGTAAGATCAATCAAAGGGTCACGTGACTCCTGCTACTACCTGGGCATATCTCTACCCCTGCGTGCTCAGTTGGCCACTGCATGCCCTGGATCTCAAACGTATATTTGAAGAATTCTCACGTACACAAAAAATTGTGATGGCGACTTTTGATATTGCGTGTTCGACGTTTATGAAGTGGTATTCAGTAAAGTCGGAAGATGTGGTGAATACTGAAAGACGGCCTAGCACCCCCCCCCCATCCTTTGAGACTTTTAAGGCTACATTGAACCGTGCAAAGCTTGAGGAACAAGATGTTCAAATACTCTATGGATATTCTGGCGAGAGCATTGCCGGATTTCGCAGCACAAACGATGCAATGAACTACGTTGTAGGGCTAAACTGTATAAAAGCGTGCATATACCGTGAGGTGAAAGAAACAACGCGTGCAGAAGAGAAGCAACGGGTATGGGTAGTGAGTCTTGTTAATGAGTGGTGTGACAGGCGGTATTATATCGTGTTGTATCATACCGAGTACGCGTACCGTGCGGCTGAAAATGTAAACCTTGTCATCTTGGACAAGCTAAAGCATTTTTACCACTAAATTCATATATATCATGACGAGGTTCGCAGTGAGGTTGTGGCTAAAGGCCTGTGTGAGGTTTTAATAGAATTTAGAGACGAGTATCGACTGTTAGACAAAAAGGATAAATACGGGCACATGTTTCTCTCAAATAGTGTTCCGGATTTTTAATGTGGTTAGTTTGTGGAAATGAATGTTTTGTGCGCATTCCGATAAAACGTTAAAACCGATATTGCCGCATGTATCGGAAAAATTACCCGGTATAATGGGTACAAGTACTCGCATGATTCTTTCATGCTGGAACAAACCTGTAAATATTAACGCATGGTATGACACTCCTCCACACCTGTCTCCGAGCCAAACCGCGCACCAGTTGCTCATAGTCATCTCAGAGCTTGACCCGACTGGTTGTGCACTCTCACAATAGAAAACGATGGAGCTTCCTTTGAGCAGCATTTCTATGCCGTATACGACGTGTCCGTGACGAAGTCATTGCATGTGTTCAGACGTAAAACCGGTGCTATTAACTATGTACTTGAAACGACTTGCAGACAAGCAAACTCTGGTAAATGCAACGTTGTTTATTTAAGTGTTGAGGGAGACGAATAGAATCTTTGTGATAGTTGAGAAGTTGGGTGAGGATCGTTATAAAATCCCTGCAGGTGTAGGTACAAGAGAACAGATTTGTGATACCCCCTCATATGCCATTGTTTGTACAGTGCTTACAAGACGTCTCACGCCTCTGTCTCGTCCCAAGCTCGTCTGTTAGGTATAAAATGGGCAGTCCTTATGGCAGCGGAGGTGTGTTCGGTTGGTGCACATAACTGCTCGAACCCAGTCAATGACGTCCATTATTACGTCACTTCTGCTACATTTTAGTGTTTAACCCTTTAACGCCGAACGTTTTAGTAGGGTTAAGTCGAAATGCGTGTATTTGAAACGGTACGTATTCGACCCAGTCGGCGTTAGAGGGTTAAAATACAAATGATTAAGAAGCAGAATGACCAAGTTTCGGGATGTTGGGATGGTTATGGAGCAATCCTAGTCATCATAATATTAGCTTGGCATTACATTATACCGTCTCAATATATATTGTAGACTATAGAGAACGACTAATTCGGCAAGTATCCCAAATCATGGCATGATACCTAAGTTATTTTGACGCAGGTCTAAATTATTTGCTCAAATGCAATGATTGATATTAAGTAATTGTTGGGAATTGTTGTCAAAATTGTTGTTTGTGATACATATCCTACGTGAAGAATCTAATGACCAAATTCCTCAGTGAACCTCTCACGCGCTCGCATTTCGAGGAAGTCACGGTCGTCTCACTAATAGATAGTTTATCCATTGTTTTAAGTGCTAATCTGTTAAGCGAACTATGTTAAACCTATTCCATCTTATGAAAGTCATTAGTCTAAACTTCTAAAGCAAGACTGGTGGGCCGTGAATCAGAGAAATTTGCATTTGATTTGTTCATCGTAATTATTAAGTAATATAGTATACTGTACATAGTAGTATATAAGAGTTTAGTGGTAGCATATCATATGACAATTCCCATAAACATGTGATGGCCGCGATGTTGCCAGTTTTTATTATTTTCCTGAAACTATTACCTTCTCATAGTTTGTTTCAACAATGCATATATTATCATCTCCACGAGCGTAGACATTGCAAGAAAAGATTCTAACTAAGGATAAGTAAAGTTCTTTCATGGTCACAATATATACTTTTATAGATGTCAAACATAAAAATATAATAAAATTCTATATTAACATAAATATATATTCGATACACATTTATGTCATGACTTTAACATCAGTATTTCGTATAGCTTCCTCCGGCATCAATAATTTCTTGCAATCGTTGCGGCATAGAGGCCAGATTGTAGGGAATGTTTGGTGTTCGGCGTAAGCTCTCCCAACTATTCCTCGTGTGAGCTAAAAGTGCTTCAAATGTTCTTTCATTGCGTTGCTCCCATTCGTTAATCATTATTGCCCAAAGGTTTTCAATCGGATTCATATCAGGAGAACGTGGTGGCAGAATTAGATTAATAATCTCTGGGTGATCTTCGTACCACGCTCTCACAACGTTACTCCTATGAATGGGACTGTTATCTTCCATTAAGTAAAATGGTTCCGGCGCTGGAACCAGATACGCACGAACACTGGGTAGCAGCACCTCTTCCAGTATCTGGAATATTGCTGTCCAGTAAAGCGTCCATCTACTTGAGTCAATTCTCCGACACCATAGCCAGACATCCAGCCCCACACACCGAGATTGATGTGACCACTACGTTTGCTCGGGGAAAACATTTCCTTCTTCATAGCGTTTTCCGCGCTGCCTCCAACAATGCAGGGAACCATGACTATCTGTTTGAAAATGTTTTTCGTCACAGTACACAACTTTTCTCCAGAATCTTCCTCCTGCGGCAAGTATTGCAAGGCAAATCCCATCCGCGCCTCTTTATGCCTCAATCGTCAATGCAGGTTTTATAGCTGGACGGCTGAGAAAAATACCCTGCCTCGTGAAGTCTGTTGTTTCACGTATTTGCGCTACACACGAAGGTTCAGGTGTCTGTAAATATGCCGTCGCTGGAAACAAATGGATGCTCTCTGGCATGATTAACAATCGCAGCATCTTCTTCTTGAGATGTTGAACGGGGAGGACCAGACCTCGGCAAAGTAGCGATTGAGTTTCTGCTTCATACCGATGAAAACCACCGTTCCACAGTGCTTCGATGAACGTCTAGTCGTCTTGATATTCTTATTGGCAACATATTCAATGCAATGTCACCATTGCTCCCCGCATTGCCTGGGTCGTTTCGTGGTGCACAGACGGCCTTTCCATCTTTGTGTAAATGGCTTATGTGAAGCGTGCTGGGACGATAAAGGAAATGAGGATACCATGCACCCCTTCTGAAATTGATTTCGGTTGTGAAGGGTACCAACCCTTCGAATGGTAATAATAATCAGCCAATTTCATATTTGTTGAACATATGCATAAAAAATTCGTCTTAAAAGCCAAGGATCCAAAGATTGTCAGCAATAGTTTAGACCCCAAACTGAATATAGTCAGCCATCAACAGTATAATCATATTTATTTCCATAGCTACTCATGACTACTCTGTCATAGTAAATAACTTATTATGACTTAGGTAGTAGTGGTAATTCTGAGTGGCGGCCTCTAGCCACATACGTTAAACCTATCAGTGCGTCTAAGACCAGACTCTTCTGTTTCTGTCAATTCATTGTTAGTTTAAGGTATTTTGCTCTTTGTCTTTCTAGGTCTAGGGCATTAAAATAAATATTTGAGTTTGTGTTTAGCATTTCATATGAATTTCTCTCCTCTCCCTTAACACATCCCCGCGTTCATTTTAGCCCCCTCTCTCCCTTTCCTCCTCCCTTCGTAATTCCCCACCCAACCTCGTTTCCTTCAACATAGCAACGCTTACCTCCATCCTCATTCCACTTCCTTCATTAAAACCTATTATCGCTTTTACTGTCCTTCCTTCCATCCTTCAATGCCAGCGTTCTTAAACCTAGCATATAAATTATATAATATGGAATCTAACACCTTAGATCTCTACGCATTCATGTTACTTGAAGACGCCTGTGTCTTAGGGAATCTAAGTGTTGAGAGTGAGCTTGAAGGGTAGTCTATAGATTATTACAGATGACCTTGAACGCTCCAACTATTTAAAAATGATTATTTATTACGCACATCATATGGCAAAATACACACATGAATTTAAGTATCTCTTACACTATAGGAATGGAATTGAATCCTACCAGAGTTAAAAAGTCGCAAAATATGATAGATTAGTTTGTATTAAGAGGTTACTAAGAGAAAAGGATTTGGGATAGAGCGGAAGGCAGAGAGTATATTTTCCCCGAGTTTCGGTTATTATTAACGTTATATGGATACATTGTCGATGTCCCTGCTGAAGACCTCTGATGGGATGCGGTGTGATCAGAGAGAGAGAGAGAGAGAGAGAGAGCGAGAGCTTTTAAATAACACCTTTTAAATGGTTTCTGGGTAAGGGCTTCACGTATGTTATTTTAGTCCAGGGTAGTTTATGTGGAGGTGTTAACGTAACTTGCATTTGGGACTGTTAATTGTAAGACAACTACCATAGCTGGGACTGAGACACGTTATCCCCTGCATACTCTATATATATAATATAATATATATATATATATATCTATATACAGTATGTCTCTATATATAAATAGATGGAGTGATCAACACAAAGCTAATGTGGACGTCATTGATGGGGTTAGAGCAATTATGTGCACCAATCCGAACACACCTCCGCTGCCATAAGGACCGCCCATTTTATACCTAACAGACTAGCTTGGGACGAGACAGAGGCGTGAGACTTCTTGTAAACACTGTACGTTGTGTATAAATTGTAGTAATGCCTAATTAAGAATATTAATAATGATATTTCTTAAAGATTATAATGTTTTTTAATAAATGTTCAAATTACGATAAATTACACTGGGGAACAAATTTCAACTTTTTGTCTATTGAATTAGATTTGACAGTTAGTCTAGGTAATTTGGGTGCGCTAAGCACGAATTTTTACTCGGTTTTGCTCTATCAGGTCCTAATTTTGCTCAACACCCCTCCTCTTTCGTCGTATTCATAAAAAGGTTTTTTTCTCAATACTCGCTAAGTCTTTTTGCAGTTACACATTATGCAACTAGGTTTTTATCTAGGTATTTGTACCTATTGTTATGGTATTGTTGTATTATGTATATTTTTATATGTAAAAACCTAAAATTTTTTAATTTTGTCATTTTTAACCCATTTTAATATTAGTAAATTAAGCTAAAAATATCATAGAATTCTAAAATCTTCTCGAGCGTTCCTGTTCTCTGTAGAGTATTCTAGAGGGACAACTAAAATATATAAAAGCGACTCGTTTCCAGAGTTAATCAGTCAATTCAATCAGTCAGTCAGTCAGTTGAGTTAGTTAATTAAGTTTGGGCATTAACATAATTTTGAATTGGCATATGATTTAGTGAGTAATTTTGTCATCGTGATTTAATATAGTTGATTTAAATAGACGTAATTTATATTGTACCTACTCATCCGTGTTTCTAGTTTAATTTCATAGATTGTAAGTACCTATTTCATAATAAGTACCTATTTAAACTAATTTTTGTGTTTATATTTCAGATTTTCTTAAATTTATATGAATTAAGGGCTTTAAATACCTTTACAAATTGGCAGAACAATCAAGCAATATGTCATCAAGCACTAGAAAGTTCAAATGCAAAAACAACCCTGATTCCTTCTGTTATATATGTGGAATTTTACACTTCCACATCAACGAGCAATATAACTGACTTCGTAAAAAGAGCTTACTTAGCTTATTTTGGCATAAAACTGGGGGACCAAGATAAATCGTGGGCTCCACATAAAGCCTGCACTATATGCATTGAAAGACTGCGACATTGGACGAAGGGTTCGGATTCAAAATACCTTTTGGAGTTCCGATGGTAAGTTTTGATTTCATAAAACTACGTAATTTAATCACTAGTATACTGTAACTTACCTAAATGTAATTGTAACTTAGGTACATAAACAAAAATTTACAGAAAATGTTTATAAGAATCTCAAATATTGCATAAGGTTGAAACACATAGAAATGTTAAATGTTTGGGTGATACTTTTGATAAAATTCATAAAAACAAGTCTCTCGTCGCTTTTGTTAACGCTTTACAATTTTTTTCCATATCAGGTGTGGCGAGAGCCTACTAACCACGAGACCGATTGCTACCTTTGCTTTGTCAAGACTTCGGGCTTCACTAAGAAAAATAACATTGTATCGAGTACCCAAATTTCGACACCGCGATACGACCTGTGCTACATTCAAATGAGATCCCCATTCCAAAATTTAAGGGTCTGCCAACTCAAGAATTAGTTGAAGATGTTCCTGAAAATATTGTTATGCACTTTGAGGAGTCAGACACCGATTTTGACCCCAGCGTATTTGAAAGTCAAAACGATCCGCAAAAGTTTAACCAGGCCGAGTTGAATGATCTTGTAAGGGATCTAAATTTGCCAAAAAAGGCTGCGGAAATTTTAGCTTCAAGACTTAAAGAAAAACTTGCTTACTTCAAACACATACATTTCATTTTACAGAAAAGAGAAGAAGAACTTGTTAAATATTTTAGAACAGAGGATAGTTTAGTATATTGCTGCGACATAGTTGGTTTGTTAAAGAAGATGGGGGTTGAGTCTTACGATGCAAATGATTGGCGCTTGTTTTTAGACAGTTCGAAAAGAAGTCTTAAGTGTGTGTTGTTGCATAATGGCAATCTATACGGCTCGATACCGATTGGGCACTCAACAAAATTAAAAGAAAAGTATGAACATATAGAAAAGGTTTTAAATCTTATCAAATATAGGGAGCACGAGTGGATCATATGTGTTGACTTAAAATGGTTAATTTTCTGCTAGGACAACAAGGAGGGTATACTAAATATCCCTGCTTCCTTTGCTTATGGGACAGCAGAGCCAAGGAAGAACATTATTTCAAACAAATCTGGCCAGCACGAACATCACTTACTGTCGGAGAAAAAAACGTAATTAATCCACCTTTAGTGAGCAGAGATAAAATCATATTTCCTCCTCTGCATATAAAACTAGGCCTCATTAAACAATATGTAAAAGCTTTAGATACGAACGGCGAGTGTTTCAAATACATAACTTCAAAATTTCCAAGTTTAAGTTATGAAAAAATCAAGGCGGGAATTTTCGACGGTCCGCAAATAAGAACAATGATTAAAGACAGCAATTTTCCTAATGTCATGAATGAACGCGAAAAAAATGGCTGGT
Organism: Bathynomus jamesi; assembly: GCA_023014485.1. NCBI lineage: Eukaryota > Metazoa > Arthropoda > Malacostraca > Isopoda > Cirolanidae > Bathynomus > Bathynomus jamesi. Next base: position 829,110 of record JAJOZX010000044.1, on the reverse strand, counting down.
TCTCATTCGTGGACTTGATAGAAAACTTTTTAGGCAATTATAGGGCAGATAACTACGAAGAAATCGTAAAAAAACTTTTAAGGGACTACAAAGAGTTAGGTTGCAATATGAGCATAAAAATGCATTTTTTGAATAGCCATCTTGACCAATTTCCAAGTAATTTAGGTGATGTAAGTGACGAACAAGGGGAGAGATTCCACCAAGATATAAAAATTATGGAGGAACGGTACCAAGGCCGCTGGGATTCCCACATGATGGCTGATTACTGCTGGTGCTTGAAAAGAGACCTGCCATCAACAAGCAAATACGCTAGAAAGTCTTACAAAATAAAAATTTTGCCGCAGTGAAAGCTTCATATCTGTTTGTTTTTTTATTTTAAGTCATTTCTATCGTTATAATGTAATTTTACTGTAGTTTGAACTGCTTGTATTCATGAAACTTGAAAAAAAAATTTAACACATGACTTAATTTTTTAGTCCTAATTTGAAAAATCTGGAAAATGGCACATAGGCTGTCGACAAGAATCAGGACCTGATAGAGCCAAACCGAGTTGAAATTCGTATTCAGCGCACCCAAATTACCTAGAATCAAGTGTCAGATATCATTCAATAAAATACGTGTTGCCCAGTGATTTATTGTTTGTTTGGATTGAAGTCGTATTTAATGAGAATGTTTTGGGTTGTTTATTGAAATTATAATGATTTGTAATAAATTTAATAAAGGGCACCGAGAGAAATGGCTGAGTATTTCGAATTAAACTTTTAATATAGTTTTTTATATAGTCGTTTTGGAAAGATAAATTTAAGATGTCTGTTGTAACTTCTTAGAGATTGTAACGGTTTTTATATATTTTTGTGGGTGTTTCGGTTGGGAATGGGGGAATTGGGGGAAAACCCTCTACAAGGATGCCATAAGATCCATAAGCAGGTGGGGAAAGTGTCAAATTTTCTTGTTACTAGATCTTTTTAGAAGAGCTTTATTTTATTCTGGAAACTGAAAACTGTCTGTGTAAGGTCAGAAATGACCTTATCCTTTCCCTGAAGTGCCAAATTTAGATTTTGAAGGTGCTGTATTACATCAGTTAAAAACATCAGATCCTACACCCATTCGTGATCTTCTAGTTGTGGGTATGACTTTCCCTTTTCTTTCAAGAAATCAATGATAGGCTCCAACAGTGCAACAAACCTATTCAGGAGATTACTAGTTGATAACCACCTTACAATACAGTAGAATGAAAGGTCATCTGGCTTATCTTGAAGATCCAGCTCCTCGATAAAATTTCTAAGCGCTCGGTGCGTTTTTGCATTTGAACGAATGAAATTCACAATTTCTAGAACACATTTCATAACACTGTCATACCTAAAGTACTTGCTTACCAAATGACCACGGTGAATGATACAGTGAAGAAAGGGACACACAGGATACTTGGGATCGCGTGTCAAGAGCCCAACTAGGCCTACATTTTGTCCTACCATAGCTAGTGCTCCATCTGTTGCAACACTGACAAGTTTATTCAATAGTACTTGAGCATTTGATAATGCCTCGTCAAGTGTATTCTTTATGTCAACCCCTCTGGTGGTTTCTCTTAGGGTCATTAAGTCCAAGAGTTCTTCTTTCACATTTCAATCGCCAGTAACATAACGAACAAATATCCTCAGTTGAGGGTTATCTTTAATATCTGTGGATTCATCGAGGGCCAAACTGAATGCAACAGAATTCTTCAAATCACTCTGCAACGAGCATGTAATTTCAGCACCGATCTGGGAAATACGTCTCTCTGTAGTGTGGCGGGAAATAGAAATACTTGCTATTTGTTCTCGAAGCTTTGTGTTATCTGGAGCGAGAACTGCAGTAACATCGGCAATATTCTTCTTCACAAATTCTCCACTACTGTAGGGAAGTTGAGCACGAGCAATATTCCATACCATAACAAAACTAGCTTCAGTAGTTAAGTCAGCTGTCTTACACAATGATGAAAGTACAGTTTGTTGGGCAACTAGGCTAGATTTCAATATTGTTAACTTAGTCTTCCGCAATTCTGATTTGGGAGGAAATTCCGTAATAAAAATTTTTTGGTTAGTTTAATGATGACGCTTTAAGTTATTGGCTTTAAAGTGATTGAGTGTCATGTGACAGATAAGACACACGGGTTTCCCACCCTTAACAGACTTTAGGGTTGCCAGATTTTTCAAATGCCCATGCGGGACAAAATTTTGAGGGTTTTTTTTAAGACCAAATTTTTTTCAAATTGAAACTAGATTTCTTCAACGGTTACAAGACAAAATTAGAAAAATTTTATTACAATAATATTTAACAATTAAACATCGTGAATAAATTTAAATTATTATACATAATATTGAAATTCTAAATCAATTCATCCCTAAAAAATTTGCTTAAAAAATATTTTTTGCGGGACATTTTGAACGCGGGATTTTGACGCGAGATTTTTGGATCAAATATGGGACTGTCCCGTAAAATACGGGACGTCTGGCAACCCTATAATAACAGTAAAGGCAAAGCTCTCCTTCCACTCCTGTTTAAAAACTCTATTTTCTTCTTCATATTTCCGTTTCTTACACTTTGTCTGCTCAGTCATTTTAATCAACTAAGGGGTTGTATGACTTTCACTTGTGTAGCTGAGAAAAATAGCCACTATTTGATCTAAGAAGCCAATTTTAAAATACACTCACTCGTTGCTACACGCAGCCCGCAGGGTAGCTCGAGGGGTACTGGATACTGTGAGTGGCGATTGGTGTTAATTACGTAATTATCCCGCTTAGTGCCTGTCACGCAAAAGAAATTGTCGTACGCATGACGCATTTTATTGTCAATTCAATTTTTCCTCGTTTTTTTTTCATATTTTTTTTATTATGTACAACAAAAATTATATTTGTATTAGGAATTTTGTCGTTTATGATAAATACAATAAAAACCAAAATTGTCTCGCGAGCCGCAGTTAACAACCTCGACAGCCGCATGCTGCTCGCGAGCCGGGGTTTGGCCACCGTTGGTATATAGTTTTATCCTGTACCTTTGGTTGGTTACCTTTGGTTAGCTTCCGCCCGAATTGTTCATTCTGACGAAGGTCAAGCTTTTCACTCCACCTTAGACCTACAGTTTAACGTGGAATCCGAACCACACCCCATCAGCACCCCAGCGTCCTAACCACTAGGCCACCTAGGGTACCCATTTATCTACCAACCACTTTCTTTTTTTTATTGTGTGGAAGGATGAAAAGCTGGGTTTTGCTGCGCGCCGGCTGCCGTCGGGTCTCGAACCCGGGGCCGATGGATTCGTAGTCAGCGACGCTAACCACTACATCACCGAGGCGCATGTACTATTATTATTTTTTATATAAGTTTTGGTGTTTATATATATAAGTGCGTATTTGCTCGTACATATATTAAATGGTTATATAGTTCTGTCCTGTACTATTATTATTTAAGAATGTGACTATTCTTCGTGTGTATTTTTGCTGTATATTATTTTTTAATGTACAGGGTGTTCCATAAGTCCGGCATCATAGGAAAAATAATAAAAAAAGGCAAAACAAAAGCTTTTATTTACAGAACGTGCTCAATATGTCCACCATTGTTTTCAATACACAAATTCAGACGTGATACCCAGTCAGCAAGCACACAGTGAATGATGTCAGGAGTAATGGTGTTACATGCCCCAATAATGCGCTGCCGCAAATGTTCAACACTCCTAATTTTCTCTGCGCATACCAACGCTTTCAAGTGGCCCCAGAGATAAAAATCTAGTGGCGTGAGATCCGGGCTTCTAGCTGGCCATTCCACAGGCCCTCAACGTCCTATCCAATGACCAGGGAATTGTTGGTACAAGTATTCCCTTACTTGGGTGCTGTAATGTGCAGGAGCGCCGTCTTGCTGGAACCATGTTGGGAAATTTCCTTCTTCGTTCAAGACACTGGGAAATGCTTCTTCCTTGAGCATACGTAGGTAGGTGCCTCCAGTGACATGTTCATCGAAAAAGAGGGGGCCTATGATGCGATCCTTCCAAATGCCACACCATACCATCACCCGAGATGCACCTTGTTCCTTTGAAGAAGTATACCAGTGAGGGTTGTTTTGAGACCAGTAGCGGGTGTTCTGTCGATTTACCTCACCATTTCCATAAAAAACAGCCTCGTCACTGAACAGAATGGTGGACGGGAAATTGGCATCCCGAGCATAAGAAAAATATGAATTATGGTTTGAAGAAATAGAAAAATATGAATTTCTCCTATGATGCCGGACTTATGGGACACCCTGTATATTTATTTCCTATATATTTCATGAATTATTTCCCTTAACTCGTCTAAATAAACAGAATGATGTAATGGTGTTTTATTTAATTATTTTGGTTCTATATTTAAACGATATTAAGGAATAACTCGGGTGATGGGACTATATTATATATATATATATATATATATATATACCGAATGACTGGTTACGCCTTCTAAGCCAACTGACGGATTTCTAAGCCAACTGTCAAGAATATCTGAATAGCGCAATGTGGCAACTTAAAAGTTTTATATTTATATATATATATATCTATTTACCTATATTTATTTATATATATATATATACCTGTCTTCTAAGTCTAAGCCAACTGGCGGATTTCGAGTTCTAAGCCAAGTGATGCTGCCCTGAGCTCCCATTATGCATCTGGATGCCCAGGTTAAAGGATGCTCTCTCTCTCTCTCTCTCTCTCTCTCTCTCTTCTCTCTCTCTCTCTTTTCTTCCTAAGCTAGGTATATCGTATACTCCTTTGGGGTGTGAGGGCGTCCCACTTTCTCCCCCAAACTCTCTACTCACTCTCTCTTAGATTAGGTGGAATCCCCAAGCTTGTTGCAGCTGGGGTGATTCCCCCTTTTTTCCTTTCTTTTTTTTGGCACCCTGGGGGTGGGGGTGGCAATGAGGGAGGAGGTTGGCACCTTGAAACAAGGGGGGACCTTGCATTATTTGATCAACATTGCAATTGCTCTGCACTCGTCCTTTTTGCCGGCATACTACTTATATTCTCATTCATATTCTCGCCCTCCTTGTGTGTTGGTACTTTCTTTGTTTCTAGTTCCCTATTCTTCGTTTCCTGTTTTTCTCTGTTCATTTTTCAGTTTCCTCTTTTACTTTCCTTGTTTTTCTATATATATATATATATATATATATATATATATATATATATATATATATATATATATATATATATATATATATATATCAGTGGATATTTAATTTTCTGACTCAAAGAACACAGTGGTAGTAAATTAAATTAAATTTGAAGTTTCAGAAGTCAGAGTTCTGTCCCATAAGGTAGAGTATTAGTTCACTTGCTGTTCATAATAATGATTACAGACATTGAATTGCAGATGACACAAAAATATTCAAAGAAATATCGAATGAAGGTGATAGAAAAATTACAAAATGAAATTGAAACATTATTCAAGTGGGCAAAAGACAACAATATGAAGTTCAACGAAGTAAAATTCAAAATTCTAAGATATGGTAATAACAAGGTGCTGCAGAAAAAAGGGTACAAAACTCTGCAAGTCAAACAAGTAACACCAAACCTACAAGTTAGGGATCTTGGGGTAATAACGTTGTCGGATGCAGAATTCAGAGAGCACTATAACATTAAAATTAGAACAGCTAGAAAAATAAGTGGAATCATCTGGAGGAGTTTCCACAGCAGAAAAGCAAACATCATGCTAAAATTATGGAGATTCAAGTCCTACCAATAATTAATTATTGCTCAGTATTCACAAGCCCATATAATACAGAAAACGAGACACCGTGCATGAAACAAGGAACTCTTCTGGGAAATTACATCCACTATAGTTCGAATAAGGAATGGTAAATGACGTTGGGCTTTCCATCATGAAAAAGAAAAAACTAGTGCTTGTCATTTATCATTACTTTTTCGAACTATAGTGGATGTAATTTCCCAGAAGAGTTCCTTGTTCTATGCATGGTCTGTGTTTCTCAGGGGACCATTCTGAGTTTGTGTATATTAAGCGGACGCTCAATGTCCCGGTTGAGGTTTAAGTTTTGTTTTTTGGCTAAAAATACAATAATTACCCCTTTTTCTTTGATGTATTCAATCCGACGTGAATGCAACGAGTTTCTTGCGTATATTGAGGTTCTGAATGAGTAGTATGACTGCAAAATGTTAGCGTGCAATGCAATTGCAAATGTTGCAAGATGCTGCAAGACTGCCAACCCCCCAAACCCACCCCTTTGTTGCAAGGCACCACATAGTGCCAACCTCCATTGTTGCAAGGCATCTCCTAAATGGGGGAGGGGGGAAATGAGCAACAAGGGGTTATGCAACTTGGAGGCGGAGTTATCCCCCAAGCTGCAATGAACCCCAAAGGGGTATACCTAACCTAAGAGAGAGGAGAGAGAGGAGAGGTGTTCGCTTGACAGGAGCCAAGCGCATATTAAGACTTCAGCCGAGCGGCCGTTGCCTTATATGGCCCCTAATCAGCCAGTTGGCTTAATCAGCCAGTGGCTCCAGGCATCATCAGCCAGTTGGCACAGTGTACACGGCACGTACACACCCGTCTATACGCCCATTACGTTTATATACGTCGGGCGACCGCGTTAAACTGTAAGTCTAAGGTGGAGTGTAGGCGGGCTGGAGACCCGGCGCGTCCTTCCGCGGTTGCTAGCCAGGGTGCCCTAATGATCCGTGTTGAACCGTAGGTCTAAGATGGAGTGTAAACAGCCTTCCACGGTTCGTAGGGGCAGGATCCCGTTATTGCAACACTCGATCATGTTATTTATCGGTTTATTTCTCTCTCTCTCTCTCATATATATATTATATATATATACTTACCAGTTTAAAAGTAGGTCTAAGGTGGAGTGAACAATTCGGGCGGAAAGCAAAGGCGAGCCTATATATGTACATTTCCGGAAAAAAGTTCATCTAAAAATTCGTGTAAACATCTTTCCACGTTTCTCTCTCATATATATATATATATATATATACATATACACTTCCCCGTTTAAATGTAGGTCATGGCTTAACCCTCCAGTTGACTTAGAAGGCCCAACCAGCCATTTGGTATAATTAAATAATTAAATAATAATAACGTTTATATATACAATCAAAAGAATTAAATAAAACTCCACCACATCACTCTTTATTTAGACGAATTATTGGCTTGGCATAAACCTAGTCGGAGGTGTACGTGCATTTGTGTGCGTTTGTCCCCGTCAGCTAACTTAAACCGCCAGTTGGCATAACCCGCCAGTTGACTTAGAAGGCCTAACCAGCCATTTAGTATTATTAAATAATAATAATAACGCTTATATATACATCCAAAAGAATTAAATAAAACACCATCACATCACTGTTTATTTAGACAAATTATTGGATCCAATTTCACGAAATATATTGAAAATAAATATACATTCCAATACAAGCGAAGGAATATACGCAATAAAAAATAATAATAACACAAGAACTACAAACGAGAAGTATATATATAATAAAAAAAATAATAATATACAAACCCGGACCTATCCAAATCGTTCATTCTAATGAAGATCATGCGTGCCACTCCACCTTAGACCTACAGTTTAACTTTGAATCCGAACCACGTCTAAAATAAAACGTTAAAACACTTCTTAACACAAAATCTAATTTCAGAATAAAAAAAATTTGAAACAGCCTAACCACACAAAATATCACTCGGGAGCGGAATAAGACGGTTTACCGAGAATAACAGAATCACCTTGTAAATATTTATCATTTACTACAGAAATGCTCATTCCGTCGAAGGTCAAGCTTTTCATCCCGTCCTAGACCTACAGTTTAACGGAGAAAAACTACAATAGATCTAGTTGGGTGGCCTGGTGAAGCGGTGAATTGACTTCTTTTACTCTCCATCTCTCAGGTACACCCGGATCATCGGGGATATTTTTTCTATTCTATTCCACAGAATTTTAGATCCTCCCCTTTTCCGTACCGTAAGAGTGTATCTATGCAACATCTCCTAAAGCTTACTACATCATTACCCCTACCCCGTCCTTCATGCATTAAAAAAGTTCTACTTTATCGGCAATCTTTGTTTAGCATCCCCCCTGATTGCTCATCCCGGCGAAGGTCAAGCGTGTCACTCCACCTTAGACCTACAGTTTAACGTTTGAATTCGAACCACGTCTAAAATAAAATGTTAAAACACTCCTTAACACAATAAAATCTAATTTCAGAATAAAAAAATTTAAACATCCAAACCATACAAAACATCAATCGGATTTGTCCTGAAAATGAAAAAAATAATCAACAACAATCATTCTACCTATAAAAAAAAGAAAAATTGCTGAATATATATATATATATATATATATATATATATATATATATATAGTGTAAAAAACAATTAATTTATCAAAAGAATTTAAGAAAACAACTCTATTTCAGTTAAACAAATTTTGCTTATTTTGAAGTCTCACAATTTATATACGGCAAGCACAATAAACGTAAACAGTCCGAATTTGACCCAGTATAAATTAGTCTTTAACAAATATTTTTCGACTTTAAACCTTTAAATTAACTTAAAATTATAAAGCGAACTAAAACTACAAAGCGATGCCTGTAAATCCATTACTTACATCCCGTCAAAAATAATCTTAAAATTCGAATAGATTCTGGGAAATTTTGCTACTATATATAGATAATATATATATATATATATATATATATATATATATATATATATACATTTTTATAACCTAAAAATGCGTCACCATATACTCAAACCTTGCCGCATAAATATCAACACGAAAAGGAAACGACTCTCGAATACCGACTCTAATTTTGACTCCACATTATCGTAAAGACGACTCTAGACTCCAACGAAAATGCTCGCTATGAGAAGAAATTTTGAAAATGATGGGCGCCATCTTGAAAAACAGCTACAATGATTGGTAAGGAATGAGAATCGAAATTTGCTTGCAAATGGGGTAACACAATGCATCTTGCTATTTAAATAATCGAACCAGAATATTTATTAATGCTATAATACGGGTAGCAACAATTTTGACCGAAATATAAAGCGACGTGGGAAAGCCCTTATATTTATATAAAGGAGCACCGCGTAGCCATCAAAATATTGTGTTTAATTTCTTTAACGGCCCATTCCTTCATTATTATATTGCATTATTTACTCTACTTTCTATTCATTTTCTCTCTATCTTTCATTTATCGTTCTCTTTACTCTCGTTTCGCTGTGCTTTATAAATACGGGCAGCACGTGGCCGAGTTGAGAAGCCGTTATAATTTGAACCGGGCATGGGGGACGGGGGGGAATAATATACAACCGATTAATACTTTACTAACTTCATTTATACCGAAAGCACTTTTAGATAAAACGGGGTAATGCGAGGGGGTGTGGGGAGTAACGTAATACTATTCTAAATTTACAAATACACCGTAACACACAAAATCACCTTCTTAGCTCCAATGCCAACCGATGACTGAAGGGCATTTCTGCCCAGACAAACGTTTTCACGAGCTAAAAACACATTTTTATCCACAATCCGGCTAATTCTGCGTATTGTCAAAAACATTTAAAAACGTAGAAGATTGGACTCTATCCAGCTCCAACAATAAAGAATTATGAAATGATTCGATATATATATAAGATCTACTAAGTCATTTTTGATCCGGTCCAAGATGGTTCAATCTCGTAAAATTTCCAACCCGAAAATGTTTTGCAAATAATAAAAAGTTTAATTTTAAATATTTGTTTAATTAAACATTTTTATCAAATAAATATTCACGTAAACAATTAACATTTTTATTAAAATAATCAATATTTTCCCTCTTTTAAATAAGCAAATTAATAATTATTTATTTATTTTTATTTATTTATTTTTCTTATTTATTTATTTTATTTATTTATTTATTTATTTTTATTATTTTTATTATTAATATATATATATATATATATATATATATATATATATATATATATATATATATATATATATATATATATATATATATATACTGTATATATATATTATATATTTTTGGGATAAAATACAAAAATTAAGTCGTTGAAATGAATGAACAAATGAACATTTTTGCAGGAATTCCGCCATTTTGTCGAAACGGAAAATCATCGAAATGAAAACCATTGAAACCTAATTTAACCTCATACTTAGCCTAACCTAACTTAGCCCAGTTACGCCTAACTTAACTCAGTTAAATATAACCTCATACGAGTAAATTTAACCTAATCACTTCTTCCATAAACGGAGTAGTCTGACCTTTTAAGTTAGGTTAGATTAAACTAGACCAAAAACGTTTATGTTCTTCTTTATTGAGTAATTTTCAAGTAGCCTATCAACTCAGAAAACATCCTAATCAACATCATCAGGCATATTTACTTTCTTAAATGCAATAACTCATAGAGATTTATCACAAATTGGGGTATTAGCCAATCAGATGTTCCCGAATCAGCGTAAGGAGTTTTTGGAGGTTTATAAAGAGGCCACAAACGAGCGTTATGGATGTTTGCTTTATGACCTTCACTCGCGAAACACGTTTAGGGTGCTTCTAAGAACGAATATATTCCCAAGCAAGCCTGAAACGGTGTATATTCCAGAATGAAAAATAGGCTAAAGAAATACCGTGAATTAATAAAAATCTATCAACGATTGCCCCGGGCACTGCAACAGATGTTTGTTAAAAATATCGACTCTGACTTTTTAAAATGCATCTGTGAAATCTGTCTTAATGTTATAAAATGTAATGTGCCAATGAAACCCTCTCAGAAGGATCGCTTACGTCGTTACAAGAACATAATACGAGCGCTCGCTCATAAAAGTCAAACTGTGGGTAAGAAAAAGCGCATTATTGTACAAAGAGGAGGATCATTCCTACCCATCTTATTTTCAGTTTTGGGGCCTTTACTGACTAGATTAATATAATGAAGAAGGGGGTTGTGATTCCGCACGAGGTGTATGCTTCATTGCAAAGTTCAAATACTCCAGACACGGCTCTAAAACTCCGTAAAATTAGGCTTAAAAGAATGGAAAACGAGTTACTAGCCATATTAAACAGTGAAAAGTCACCTGATGAGAAAAGGATCTTGTACCAAGAGGCTTTGCAGAAATTTCTTCATGAGCACGAGGATTATAAGGATCCTACAGAGCTCCCGTGGTTATTAGGCACAGCGCGAGTAGTGCTGAGCATGGCGACACAGGACCTGGTCCCGACGTCAGAGATGACCAACCAAAGAGCAACGGGACACAACACATCGAACATGTGCTAAAAAACAACCTCCACATACATTGAGGAATAAAGGCTTAAGTCTTTATAATCTAGTGAGTGAGGACCCCATCATACAGTGGACCGATACAGGCGAGGTCATTGTTGAAGGAAAAGGGTACAAGGATCCAATATCGTTGATATTGTTCATGATCTGGTGAGAAAGTGGGACAGACCCTCGCCAACAGGCTGGAAGCATATTAAAGCAAGACTACAACAAATAAATGTCCCCAAAACATTGATAGGTAATCTGAATAGGTTAAAAGACTTGGATCAAGTCTCGCATGTGTCACAACTGAGTACGCCATCGCCCCCAGCAGCAGCAGCGTCTCTGAAGAGGAGAAAGAAGAGAACAAACGGCCAACCTTATCCACGTGCTCTAAAATACGCAAATGGCTAACATATTAAGTAAACGCTATTATGACATTTCTAACCCCGCCTCCTATGGTGGCGTTAATAGACTGTACAGAGGTGTTTACGGTGTAAGGAAAAAAGATGTTGAGAGATTTTTGCGGGAACAGGATGCTTATACACTTCATAAACCGGTGAGAAAAAGGTTTAAAACGGCCAAGACAACAGCTGCTTCGATTGACTCTATTTGGCAGGCGGATTTAACAGACATGCAAAGATATTCAGTGTATAACGATGGTTACCGCTACATCCTATTCATAATAGATGTATTCTCTAGATATCTGTGGCTAATTCCCCTGAAAAATAAATCGCCTGAAACAGTTGCTAAAGCGACCAAAACGTTGATGTTGAAAGAAAACAGGATTCCTGGCTATTTTTGTACGGATATGGGGAAAGAATTTATAGGTCGCGCTTTTCAGAACATGCTGACAGAGTTTAATATCAGCTATTACACTACCAATTCTATACATAAGGCCTCTTTAGCTGAAAGAGTTCAACGTACCATAAAGGAACGCATGCACCGCTATTTTACACATAAAAACACAGATTTCTAGACATTCTGGAATCATTGGCCTCATCCTACAACCGCTCACACCATCGCACGATTGGGACAACACCTAACGAGGTTTTAGAAAGAGGTACGCGCCCAGAGGTGAGAAGAGATGGAACACCACCACCACACACTCTGCGCGTTTCAAAATCAATGATTATGTAAGGCTGTCACGTTCGGGAAATAAATTCGCGAAGGGATTTGAGCAAGGATGGACACGTGAGATTTTTAAAGTTAGGGCTATGAGACCTAAAGGTGAGATAATGATGTATTACGTTGAAGATTTGAATGGGGAAGAAATCGTAGGAGGCTTTTACCGCGAGGAGTTGCAGAAAGTGACATTTAATTTAGGAAAGGATGTGTTTAAAATTGAGAAAATTATAGGAAGCAAAGGTTCAGGAAAGAGAAAAATGTACCTGGTGAAATGGCTAGGCTACCCAGAAAGCTTCAACACCTATATAAAAGCTGATGCAATAATGAAGCTTAAATAATATGCAACATGGCTCCTAACCATTTCTACGTCACACTCCCGTCCTCCTCGTCTTTCTGTACACCCTAACAACACCCTCGCCAACTTTGTAACAGAACTCCACGGGCCCATTCAATTGGGGCGTGATTCGTACGAGGTGGGGTTATGTGAACTCCATTTAGCCACCAAATTTTTAACTCTTGAAAATGAGCAAATCATATTTCTGATGATTAGAAGATTCGATGAGTGCGAAAAATTAGGCATAACCTTAGACAATACCATGCGCTCAGTCCTGTTCTGTGAGGAATAGTACTATAGCACAAATGTATCGCTAGGAATCGGACATTATGATAAAGCCATGGACATTGTGACGGGGTTAAACAAGAGTCTTGAAAGGTCGTACCTGACATACGATTTACTTTTTGAAGTCGTAAACATAGACACGCCTGCATGCACATTGAAGTTAAAGTCGACGCTTAGTAGAAATATTAAAGATAAAAAGCCGTTCACAATTGTGGCTGAGGGCCGATATAGCGCAGCTCTCCAAAGAGATACCTTTCACGAGGCACAGCATGACTTGTCCAGCTTAATGTATCAAATGAAGATGGAGAAATTGGGTGAAAGCTCTCCGCCCCAGACATGTGCTATATTTACAGCAATATCGTAGAGCACCAATTTGTTGGGGACACCCAGGCGCGCCTGCTGCGCATTGCACACATCCCCAACCATAGAGGGAAAAGTTTGAGCATTACATATGACAAGCCCCATTATGTGAATGTTGCGACTAATCTATTAACCAACATCTCGATATATATAAGAACGATTGAGGGAAAAAATTTCCCATTCGGTGATGGGAGCTTAACAGTGAAACTACACTTTCGTCGTTTATAATGACTCGAAGACCATTCACAGTCTACCGAGGGGTGAGATACCAGCGTGGGAGTGGACTTGGATCCATTTTTTCATCCATACTACGCACCGCTGTCCCACTGTTGAAGAGGGGTGCCAGGTACCTAGGGCGGAAGGCGTTACAAACAGGTTTTAACGCGGCAGAAGACATAATGGGTGGAACTAAGCCTAAAGAAGCTCTAAAAAAACATTTAAAACGTACACGGGACGAAATCATCAAAGATGCAAAGAGAAAAATGCGTGGTGGCGGAAAGAAGAGATCTGCCAGGAAGAAGGGGTTACCATCACGTGGCGCTAAACGTAAAAGGAAATAAAAAAGAAGTGCTCTAAGCGTATGAAACCTATGGCTGACCATTTTTTTAACTGATATAAGCTGAGGACACTACTCTCACGAATCATAGGTCGACTAATACTTGTCGAGGGAGGTGGCACTATTTCTGACTCGTCATGGCGCGTTTCATCCATCCGTGTAGTTCACAATGCTGTAAATCGGAACTGTCCCTCTTTGATATGCCCCCTACTCAGGTCTCTATTGAGCATAGCGACTTTATCACAATTAACCCATTAAACACAATTAGTTCACTCAGTGCCCCTATAGAATTCGTGATACCCAGCTCAGGCCCTTACCTTTTTGACCCGAGCTGCATGCACATGTACGCTAAACTACGTATAGCCCATTCTGATGGAACGGACTGGGATGATAGTTACTCTGCCTACCCTGAAACCAACTTTTTACACTCCATATTCAGCCATTGTGAAATGTATTTAAACCAGGTTAACATCTCGGCAGGAACGGGGTACTACCACCTACGAGCCTATCTGAAAAATGTCCTCAACTTTTCAAAAGAAGCGAAGGACACCTTTTTAACAGCCGAGGGTTATTACCACACTAAAGATGAAGATGGGATAAAAGATAAATTTAAAAATTCTAAAAAAAAGATATATGAATGTTTTGGACGCCTGCATACAGACCACATTCCAGGAGAAGTTGCTTATGAACGGGGTGGATATGAAGTTGAAGCTTACCCGCACGATTCCTGAGATCTGTATAAATCTGGGATCTGATCAAGAAGAAGGCGCGAAACCCGTTGTGATACACATCATGGAGACGTATTTGCGTATACGCCGAGTGAAATTAAGTTCCCCGAAACAAATAGAAATTGAGAAAGACTTAATACACGCCACAGTAAAATACCCAATTAACAGGGTACAGATCAAACTATACACGGTCCCCGTCGGGTTGGCCTCGAAGCATCTAGAAAACGTGGCCCTTCGAGTCCTACCTAAAAGGATATTAATTGGAATGCAGGACCACGCCTCGACGAATGGAAAATATAAAAAGAGTGCCTTTAAATTCGAGAATTTCGGCCTTAAAAATATTACTCTATACGTAAATGGCATCGCATTGGAAAGGACCATGATTACGGACTACTCATCAGATGCTGTGTTCCCGCTCTGCGCGAGAACATATAGTAGTCTGGTTCATAATACAGGCGCCTGTGACGAACTTGGTTTTGGTGTAACGCAGAAAGAATTTGTCGAAGAATTTAACATTTATTCATTTGATATTACGCCTGACTTGTCTGCTGGCGCAAATACGCATTTAAGTCCACAGCAGAGTGGGAATATCTCAGTCAGGTTGGAATTTGCCAACCCTATAGACGCGCCTATAAGTTTACTCGTGTACCTCGAATCACAGGCACTAATAGAAGTTGATCGTTTCAGGAACGTGGTCACAGACTTTTAAAATGGACCCGAATACACTCCACAGAGTAAGGAAAAGTGACCGTTTCACACGCTCAAAATTTATCGGTGTGTTTGCGAAGAATGAAATATTGAAGCTGCCAAGTACAAGAAACTGGTACGGGATTATCGTTAACACCGACATTGTGGGGGATGAGGGGATTCATTGGTTTGCAATCTATTTTAAAAATAGGGAAAGAATGTACTATTTTGATTCACTCGGATTTCAGCCCTGGAATGATTCGGTAATTGTACAGTTTATCGTTCAATTACATGTGCCTGAGATTGTTTGGAACTCGTATCGTTTTCAAGGATATTATACTGAAACGTGCAGGTTGTATTGCATTTCATTTCTCATGCACATGTCATGTGGGAAGGGATTTATAAATTTTTTAAAATTATTCGATTTGTGCGACACAGAGATGAACGATAAAAGTGTATGCAGACAGATAAAAAAGGTTCTCATATGTTAGCACCCCCTGTAATGTGTAAAGATGTATATCTATATTGTGTAAAGTTGTATATACATTTGTAACTGTAAAATGTAGCCCGTAAGACTTATTTAACGGATACTGGTTCCGCTTTGTACATGTTTTCTGTCATTTAATAAATGAAAATACAATGTGTTTTGTTCTTAACCTCAAAAATACTTACATTAGTTCCTCGATAAACACGGGGTTGGTTGTGCGGAGAAGCATCCATATCATTTATTCCCCTTTTATCAAAAGTAGCTATAACACGACCGAGTTCCGCATCGGTCCTATAAGGTTAAGTAAAAATAAAGAGCTCCAGTAAGAGAAATGCCACGAATTTAAATGCAGATAATATAATTCTTAAAAGTTTTGGTAATTTAAAAATCCTACAGCGGTGCTGAATTATCGAGAAAAATATTATTAAATCTCCACCATATATATATATACAGGGTGTCCCATAAGTCCGGCATCATAGGAAAAATAATAAAAAAAGGCAAAACAAAAGCTTTTATTTACAAAACGTGCTATTGTTCCGGGGACATTCAAAAAATTCCATCCGCCGGTCGGGATCATCATCATCGCTTAATTTCTGTACTATCTGAAGTTTATATGGATGTCATTTGTGAGCCTAAAGAATGCGATGGATGCTACTTTTCGACACTCCTGTCTCGGCGGACAATCGCCGAAGAGACTTATTGGGACTTCTGTTAAAATGAGCCAGGATAGCAGTCGCTGTATCATCGTCAGTGGACCTCCTTGAAGGGCCACTGCGTGGTTTATCTTCTATGGATCCTGTTTCCTTAAACTTTGCAACAAGTCTGCTAACACAACTCTGTGTTATTGGCTCGCGGTCTGGATGCAGTCTGTTAAATTCAGCAGCGGCCTCTCTTTGACTCCGATTTCCTATGAGTAGAATTATCTGGATTCGTTCTTCCTTGCTCACAGACATTATGGCCTGTAGAAAGAGAAAAATATGAATTATGGTTTGTAGAAATAGAAAAATATTAATTTCTCCTATGATGTCGGACTTATGGGACACCCTGTATATATATGCCGAAATAATCACGATGGAAACAGACAATAATTAAAAACATGATGGGATTAATTTTACGTTAGAGTAACAAGAAATTGAACCATAAGTAGATATCCTGACAGTTTTCAAAAGTAAGATTAGCTGGGTGTGCTATGATACCGTGCCCTTTGGATACCATAATCTTTGATATGTCTATTGTTAACTTATTTATTGCTCATATTTGTAAATATATATATACACCTTGAATATTTCGTTTATTAAATAAATCGTGTTTCAATTAGCGTTTCACTTTCTCCTTTGCGTGCTTGTGTGTGTGTGTACAGTAAAAATCTAAGCCCCGCCCACTGTAAGACCGGCAACGTGAGTCCTGCCGCTACCTGAGCATACCTCTATCCCTGCGTGTTCAGTTGACCTCTGCATACCCTTGAGCTCAGACGTGTATTCTCCCGCGTAGAAGAAAAATAGTAATGGCTACCTTTAATATTGCGTGTTCAACATTTATGAAGTGGTATTCGGCAAAGTGCCAAGATGTGGTGGATACTGAAAAACTCCTTATTCCCCCCTCCTTTGCCACTTTTAAGGCTACATTGAGCCGTGCGAAGGACCAAGATGTTCAAATACTCTACGGGTATTCTGGCGAGGGCATTGTAGGATTTCGTAGTACAGACGATGTATTGAAGTATGTTATAGACCTGACCTTTATAAAGGCTCACATATACCGCGAAGTAGAAGAAGCAACACGTTCAGAAGATAAGCAACGGTTATGGATAGTGAGTCTTGTTGATGAGTGGTTTGACAAGCGATATTATGTCATGTTACACCATACCGACTACTCGTACCCTACGGTTGAGAATGTAAATCTTGTCATCATGGAGAATCTTAAGTATTTTTACCACTATATTAATATATATCATGATGAGGTTTGTAGTGAGGTTGTGGCTAATGGGCTACTGGACAAATATGGATATATGTTTCTCTCAAATAGTGCGCCGGATTGTGAAGATGTTTAGTTTGTGGAAATGAATGTCTGGTGAGTGATAAAACATTAAAGTCGATATTGTTTCATGTAATGGAAAATTCTGTTTGTCCAAGAGCATAAGTGTTCGAACAAGCCTGTACACGCTTTAGTAGTGTGAAGCGCTCCCCCCAGCGAGCCGCCCACCTGTGTACCTCACGAAACACACGAGTTCGAACAAGCCCGTATACGTTTCATCAGCGTGACTCACTCCGCCCGTCGAGCCGATCCGTCCACCTGTGGCTCATAGTCATCTCAGAGTTTGAACCGAGTGGACGTGCGAGTACGATGGAACTTCCTTTGAGAAGCATTCTCAACGCCTCGTACGATGTTTCCGTGACGAAGTCACTGCGCGTGTTCAGGAGTGAGACTGGCACCATTAACTATGTACTTGAAACGATTTGCAGGCAAGCAAGCAAACGTAATGTTATTTATTTAAGTGTTGAGGAGATGAATAGTCTTCGTGATAGTTGAGAAGTGGGGAGAGGACCGTTATAAAATACCTGCAGGTGTAGGTACAAGAAGAGAGCAGATTAGTGACGCCTCCTCATATGCCGTTGTTTGCACGTTGTGTATAAATAACGAACAGCCATGTATTCATATACGACTGATGTGGAAGAACGCATCTGATAATAACGTTCTTGTCCCTACGCGAAACCGTTTCATCCTCGACAGAATGTTTGAAATCGTCGGATTCCGCAAGCTGAAGCCCATATTAGACGCTCGTGTTACGGATATGATTTATTTTGACACGGTTCTTGAATACGCATACACCGCTCTGCTCGACGGATTTATCGAATGTAGGAATGAACAAGGCGAGAATGGTCTAGAGCTGGATGCTTATTTAAAAGGTTTAGACTCTTTGAAATATCATGAACTTTGGTACAAAGCACTTGAGCGGTACAGGGCTGAGCTCACCTACACCGTTCACCCTGAAGAGCTGCACCTCTATATAATGAATAGCTGTCGTTACGACTTGGAAGATTATTTCAATTGCCGCCATGCAAAGTGAAGAAGAGTTCACGATTGAAAAGCTCGGGACGGTAAGAAAAACCCTTCGATTGGAAAGGCTTGTTTATAAACTTGTATTTAGTAATGATGTTGTGGTTAACGATGACCTCTTTGTGCGTACTTTTGATTGTATTCTAGCCGTGTTTAAAGATAACTTGCCAACCGGATGTAAAGTAGGCACAAAAATAGTATTAAACGATATGAACGCCATTTATGTCGAGTATAGGCATCCGTATCAATTAAACGGTGAAGTGATGCTTGGACGGTTTTACCACGTAGTACAAAGTAATATCGATGTGAATGTAGACTCTATTACGTGTGAGTTTAGCGTTTTGCACCGTAGAACATAAAGGATGTCTATTTAATTATCTAATTATCTAATTGTGTGTATATATGTATATATATTATATATATATATATTTCATGTACTAATATGCAATTGATTATACGTTTCGTGTATTATTATTTTTAATTACTTAATATAACCCGTAGAACATAAAGGATGTATATATATATATATATATATATATATTATATATATATATATATATATATATATGATACACACAGACCGTGCATGGAACAAGGAACTCTTCTGGGATAATTAAATCCACTATAGTCCGAATAAGTAATGGTAAATGACAAATACGATAGTTTTTCTTTTTCATGTTGCTAGCGTGACGTGGGCAACGGGTCACTCGCAAAGAGGTCCCATAAATATAGCTTCCCTCACCAGCTATCTGCAAAACAGACAAGATCCAACTTTGGGACATGGATCTAGGGTTTAAAGCAGCCTAGCCCTGCTACATTTAGAACCTCAATATAAGCAAAAGACTCGCTGCCTTCACGTCAGATTGAATACATCAAAGAAAAAGGGGTAACTATTATATTTTTAGCCAAAAACCAAAACTTAAACCTCAACTGGCAGAATTGAGCGTCCACTTTTCAAGGCACATAACATGTCCGTTTCAAGATGGGAATGCTCAGAATGGTCCCCTGAGTTTTTTATGATACACACAGACTGTGCATGGAACAAGGAACTCTTCTGGGATAATTAAATCCACTATAGTCCGAATAAGCTAGCAACATGAAAAAGAAAAACTATGGTATTTGTCATTTACCATTACTTATTCGGACTATAGTGGATTTAATTATCCCAGAAGAGTTCCTTGTTCCATGCACGGTCTGTGTGTATCATAAAAAACTCAGGGGACCATTCTGAGTTCATTCCCATATATATATATATGTAAAAATCGAACATAAATAATTCTGATATTCCTATACTATCATATTTTTTATGTAATTCTTGTATTAATTTATATAGTTCTTGTATCCATTTTAAAATTCATGTTTATATGGTTCACGTATTTATATAATCCTGTATATTCTTATATATTTAACTTTATATAATGCCTATATTCATATGTATGTACGTGTGTGTATTCATTTTTACATAAGGACCAAAATCGCCCAACGCGAGTTTGGATAAAATTTTTGATTTGCTTTCTACTTTGCCAAATAATTGGTGACCTGTTCTTTTTTAAAATCTCATAATCATTTTTTTTAGATTTCGCTTAATAAGAAATCCTGCTTAAGCTTTGCAATGTTCATATTTTGTATACATTCTCTCGTTATAAAAGATGAGATCATGTCTTTTAATTAACTTGGCAGATCATGATAACATCAGATCTGAAAAGTTGCGGTTTAAGATAAAAATATGGCTTCATCTTCAAATATTTTGTTTACTCGTTCAAGCCTTACCACAGCTAAAAAATTTACTTTATTTTCGAATATTGTGCAAAAATAATGCAGCCTTTTTAGCATTTAATAATAATGATGTTAGCAGTTTTGGGGTATATAAACCCAGTAAAAATCTTCCATGGTCATTCAGAAGCTAATTCAGAGGCTGAGCACTACCTGTACATTTTAGCAGTAAATTACAGTAAAAGATAGTCTTTATCTTATCCTTCGAGCCTTGCTCTCTTCAGAAGAACTTAGTCATTAAACTTTCCGGATACGCTATAAGAAGAGTCCGGAATCTTCAGATTTTAGTAAGTCTACCAGAGTCCTCCGAGCCACTATAGAAGAACTCGGAGAGTAATATAGAAGAAAACTACTACAAGTCACACATCCGTTGCTGCCACCTAACTAGAACCCCCGTCGACTTCGAACCAACCCAGGCCATAGACGGAGGGGTTAACAACTGGCGACCCTTTAACCAGGATCTTCACAACTGACAACTTCTGCATCCAGGATTCTTCCAGTCTTCCAGACCCTGGAACTAGAACCAACACCCAGTTGACCGGCGTGTCACGACTTCTAGTTCGTCACATCCACCCTTGAACCGGTGCGTCACGACTCCAAGTTCTCCACGCCTAGTTTTCATCCAAGAACAAGTGGCCAGCAAGACACGTCTTCAGGACACGTCTCTAAGGATTTCTCTGTAGGAATCTTGTTAAGTACAAAACTCTTTTTTAAATAATCTCTAAACATTTGAAAAGTCAGTATTATTAACAGTTAATATTTAGTATTGAGCCAGAATTAACAAAAACACAGTGAACATTTCAGACACCAGTGATACATTTTTTTTATTGAAACAGTAATTGTCACAGAAGTTAATTGTCATAGAGTTATTGTCACAGAATTAAATATCACAGAGTTAATGTCACAGAGTTAAAATTCAGAGTTATTGTCACAGAGTTATTTTCAGAGAGTTATTTTCAGTTATTTTTACTATTCTAGTTAGTATAGTATAATTTTATTTAATGTACCAAACATAGTATTACCATACCTTCACGTACATTCGAGTGAAATCTTGTTTACATTTTTTATTTTGTTTGCAATCTTTTCAAATTTTCCCCTAGTTAGGCAAATTGTTGTGCATTTATTTTTTAGATAGTGTAGTTAGGAAAACCCCTTAAGTGATCATTCCATAAATTAAGGTCGGTCAAGCAGACCTAATTTGAACACATTAATAGTACCGTCACACATGAGCGATTCAGACGGTGCACTTTCTGACATCGAAAATTTCCCTACACCCGTTCTTCCACATACCCCGCGCCCTTCAAACATATATCGAAACACACAAACTTCAGATCCAGAACAAGCCAATATGCCTCAGTCTCAAACCCCAGCCCCAGCGTACATTAACTTAGGCAGACAGACTAGTAAACCTTCCCCATACTGTTTTAATTTTTAAGGAGACCAAAGATAATCACTTTGTTGAACCACGCGTAAGACCTTGGATTGAATCTTTAGAACAACATTTCTTACGCGAAAACATCACCGATGATGATATAAAAATTAGGGAAGCAAAAAGATTTATCGACCCTAAAGAAGGGAATGCTCATGACAGTCACCTACGTCCCATCAATTAGCGAAGCTACAACATGGGACGATTTTAAACAAAACTTATTAGAATTTTTTAAAGAAATAACACTTGCACAACCCTTAGCCACGTTAGAAGCAGTCTTCCAAGCTAAATGGAAGAAAGAGGAACACGAAGATTTAAACAATTTTATTACACGAACACATAAACTTGTAGGAGAAGCCCTCCGTGCCGCAGAAAATGCATGTGGCATACTTTCACTTCGAAACAAAGAAATCTAATAGTAGCAACAACATTTACCAAAACCTACCCGGAGCACCTAAAAAAAAGTTTCAGGAGTTTTTAAATGTTGACAAACCTGTAAGTGTAGCCATAAACAAAACACGGGAACATTACCCCGATTTAGCAAACCAGAACTACCGAAAGGTAGAGAAACCCCTGTACATTACATTAGCAGCAGCAACCACAACACCAACAGCAACAACAACAACCCTATAAATCGAGGCCAATGCAGGGAACACCACCCAGAAACAAGCCCCCCAAACCCAGAATACACGCCCTCCTCCACAGTGTTTTAACTGCGATAGCTTTGGGCACATGATAAGTCAGTGCAATTATCCCTCTTATTGCTCCCACTGTCACGAACATGGTCATCGCCGTGGCGATCGCCAAAAGTGTGCTGATAAAGCCCCTGCAGGGTATAGACCCCACTTTCAGAAACCAAACCACCACGTTCCCAAAACGTATCCCAAAAGTCATCCAATCCCCAGAAACCAGTCCATTCCCAGCCTCAGTCGAACACCAACCCAATAGATTACGACCACAGGGTCAACCACACTCTTACCCCATGTACAAACCCCAGTACAACCAGCAAGGTCAGCTAGTTCGGTACGTAGAAGTACCCGTGGAGGAATCATTTTCCCCAGAGTACAGTTTTCAAGAACACCCTCCAGCGTATGGTAATCCCGTAGAATATGACCCAGGTCCCCCATAGAAGCATTCGAGCCCTTTTTTAGACCCTACATTGGAGGCGGCAGTTCAACCCCTCCCTCCTAAATTACAGTAATGAACCCAGATACGCACACAAACTCCCCATCAGGATAATAGGTGCGGACCTCCTAGATTTAATAATAAATTGTAGCACTGATAACCAAGATTTAACTGCTCTCCTAGATACAGGAGCACACGCGACGTTAATTAAGAAACAATGTGTAGATGAATTACTAGAGAGTACAAATTACAAATATGAACTTAAGGCACCATCCTGCCAACTCAGAGGAGTTACGGGCACACCCATACCTACATACGGAGAAATTGAGTTATATTTAGAAGTTGGAAACGCGGTATACCCCGCGAAATGTTGTATAGTGGACACAGTCGCCACCTTTCAGACAGACATCCTACTAGGTATGGATTTTTTTAACCGGAATCAATGGGAGATTTACCCAGCCGGAAAGTTAGTAAAGTGTCGAAATAGGACACACCATCTCCGTGAGAATAACAGACAGCTTAATGCTAATAGAATTAGTTCAGTTCAGATTTCCGAAAGAAATAGGAAACCCCCTCCACTTGATAGCAGTTCAAGTCAGTCGGTTGCATCCAGAGGGACAACCGCTCCAGAAATCAGACCCCCGAGTAATCAGTTCCAGTTGTTGAATCCAGTTGGATCAACACAGTCAGTTTCCAGTCAGTCAGTTTCCAGTCAGCCAGTTTCAGTTCAGCCAGTTTCAGTTCAGCCAGTTTCCAGTCAGCCAGTTTCCAGTCAGCCAGTTTCCAGTCAGCCAGTTTCAGTTCAGCCAGCTTCAGTTCAGCCATAAGGCAAATTTTAGTCGCCGAACCAAAGTCAGATTCACAATTTTTCATATGCCCTACCGAGCATATAACAGTAGCACCTTATGAGAAGATTTGTTTCCTAGCAAAAGTAGTCGACAGTCAAGGAAAATTATTAGAGTCAGAGCGTACTCTGATTACAGAGAAAAGTAATTTCAAAAGAGATGTTCTTATTGCCCAAGTCCTTAGTCAGAGTCAGAATTCAGCTATCCCTGTTGTTTGTTTAAACAAAGGAAAAAGCCCTATAGAATTAACTTCAAATCAGAAAATAGGAACTGTTTCCACAGTAGAAGTAGATTCAGATTTCCCCATCAGTATGATAAATCGTGTTTCCAGTTCCTTAGAGTTAAATCCTTCAGTATTAAAAGAAGAATATAAGAAATGTCTGGAGCACTCCCTTCAGGAGTCACCAGCTTTACAGGATCCCAAACTAATGGAATCACTTCTCGATTTCCTGATAAGAAATAGAGATGTGATTGCCCTAAAAGGAGATCCTCTGGGCCGAACTAATTTGGTCCCTTTTGAAATCAAGTTGGAACCCAATTCCAAACCCATTTTCATTCCTCCCTATCGGGTTCCACATTCCCAATTAGTCACTATTGAGGAACACATCAGGACATGTTGGAGCAGGATGTCATTCAGCCTTCAGCTAGTCCCTGGTCCGCTCCTATGATTCTCGTCTCCAAAAAGGACGGAACATCTCGCCCTTGTATAGATTTTAGACGCCTGAACAACATTACCATCCCAGACCGTTTCCCGATTCCAAACATGCAGGAAACAATTCTGAACGTAGGGAAAGCGAACTTTTTTCATCCCTCGATTTAGCATCGGGTTATTGGCAAATGGAGGTCAGTCCCGAATCTCGGGCATTGACTGCTTTCTCCACTAACCGAGGCCATTACGAATTCCAGGTTTTACCTTTCGGAGTCCGAAATGGGCCTGCTAATTTCTCTAGGTTGATGAATATAGTCCTTTCCGACCTATTAGGTGTCGAAGCTCTCGTTTATCTTGACGATATTATCGTCTACAGTTCGGACATAAAAACACACTTTCAACGCCTTCAGAATGTGCTATCACGCTTGAGAAAAGCACACCTTAAACTGAAGCTTGCAAAGTGCAATTTTTTACAAGAATCCCTGGTATACCTAGGATTCCTACTCTCGTCCACAGGAATTAAACCTGATCCAGCCAAACTCGAAGCTCTGGAAAGGTACCCTGTACCCAAAACCATCGACGACGCCCGTGCATTTATTGGTTTTGTCGGATTCTATCGGAACTTTATCCCCCAATTTTCAAATATTGCTGAACCCATTACTAATTTGTTCCAGAAAAATTCGAAATTTAACTGGGAATCCGATCACCAACATGCTTTTGAAACTTTAATTAATTAACTAACCTGTCATCCCATCTTACAATATCCTGATTACACAAGACCCTTCATCATAGCCACAGATGCTTCCTCCTATGGACTAGGAGCCGTTCTGTTACAGGACGTAGATGGTGTGGAATTACCCATTGCTTATGCCAGTCAACTTCTCTCTGCACCTCAACGGAGTTATTCCACTACGGACCGAGAGGCCGATTGAGTAGATGGGCTCTGTTGATTCAGGACTTTGCGGCAAAAATCGTATACAAACCGGGAAAACTTCAAGTTATTCCAGACAGATTGTCGAGGCTCAAGCCCGACGCCCAAGTGAATAAAATAGGAATTCTTCCTGTGTTCGACTACGAGTGTCTGCAATACTCCCAACAACAGGACCAACACACCCAAAACCTTCGGGCGCGCCTGGAACAAAAGGAACCATCGAAGGTAAAAGAACAGTACAACCTCAAAGATGGGCTCGTACATTTCAGGAACGAAGATGGACACGACCTCGTCGATATAGCCATTGGACTTTGTCACGACTCACCTTTGTATGGCCACATGGGGCCGGATAGCACCATCAAGAGTCTTTTGGAGAGATACCATTTTCCCGAAATGAACAGAAAGGTACACGAATACATCACCAAATGTTCATCATGTTTAAAACACAAAGGCAACGTACCATCCACAGCTACTATGCATCAATATCCAGTATGCCAAAGGCCCTGGCAAAGAACTGGAATGGATATACTGGGACCATTTCCCTAAACATCAAAGGGAAATCAGTACATCATTGTGTTTACGGATCACTTCTCGCATTACAGCGAAGTAGCCGCCATTCCAGACCAGACCTCTGAAACTGTGGCAAGAGCCCTAGTGGAACGCGTCATCCAAAATCATACCACTCCTTCCATCCTAATCTCGGATAACGCCCTTAGTTTCACTTCCAAACTGTTCGAGTCATTCTGTAACATGTGTAAAATTAAAAATACACACATTGTGGCATACCATCCGCAGGCAAACGGCTTAGTGGAAAGGCACAATCGAAAGATCTTAGAAGCCCTGCGCCACGTTGTCGATGCGTCCTCCCGTACATGGGATGATTCCCTTCCCATGGTACAAACAGCCATCAACAATGGCTATAATGTGTCCTTCGGGGACACCCCTCATTTCGTCCTCTATCACTACGACAAGCGTCTACCTTTTGATTTGCCCGATCAAATCCACCCGGCAGTTCTAACATCTTCCGAGATGGCAGAAGCAAATCAGCAACTAGCTGAACGATCTTTCAAGATTTTTGACATAATCCGCTATGCCCTCGACCAACGAAACCAACAGATGGAGCAAGAGCAACATAGGCGTCATCCCCGTCAACGGACTATAATTAATCGTCGGTATGCGATGTTATTTGAAGAGCGTGAAACCGCCAGGTGCTCATCGCAAATTATACCCAAAATGGGATGGCCCATATAGGATTATGAAAAACCTCAGAAAAAATCGTTATGAAATCCTCTACTTCTGGGATCATTCCAAACTAAAGATCATTCACGCTGACAATTTGAAGATAGCTTCCGAACAACACCTTCCCAAAAAACAGCTGCCAGGCGTTCGAGCTGCCTATCCTTCAAAAGGTCATGGGTATTAACAAATCGAGCAGGGATCAAAAAACTGAAGTGGTCACCGCGGGAACCAGCTACCCATGACGAAGATTGGTACCTCGTAATACAACCAGTACTCGAGGCAATCTCTGAACAAGAGGAGGTCCCAGAGCCAAGCGTCCCATCGGACCCAGACCCTGGAGAAACCCCTTCGAGAGGATCACTCAGTGGAACTCCACCATCTCCTCCAACTCCACCATCTCCTCTGTCACCACCCTCACCGATTGATGATCGACGCACAGACCCTACATACCACCCGCAAATGCATCAACCACGTGAACTAGAACCTTCACATAAGAAACGAACCCGCTCAGAATCCGAGCTTAACGGTCGACCCCCATTGCCACCAAAACGAGGCCGACCCCTTCGCCCCTAAGGCGTAGAAATGAATAAAATTGTCCCCCTTATAATTTTCAAAATTATTTACTCTTGTAGCCCTAGCATTAAAATTTCTACCGGAGTTGTTATAGAAAAACTTGCAGAAGGTAATTTTTTGAAAGGGCACGCAGACTTTTATATAAATTTGCAACCACCTGCTAGAATTAAAATCAATCTCCTTCAGATACAAACCCATTTAAAAACGTTTGAAAGTAAAGTCCAGAATTATTTCCAAGGAAAAGATCAGATTAGTCGCGTTCTGTTAGAAAATACCCTCGAAAATATTCAAACTACAGCACGCGCCCTATCAGAAATATTAGCCTTACCATGGATACAAACTGAAACTAAAAACTCGGAAAACTTTAACCAAATAAGTAAAAAGGGACTGATAGATATAGGAGGGAAACTGTTCAAAGGTTTATTCGGATTAGCAACCGAAGAAGATATTAAAAGAATCGAATTTAAATTGAATCTCTTCTCGCGAAATCGACAATATAATAGACACATGTTAGAACAAACTATTAGGTCACTACACGAAAACAATCGCTTCCTCCACTCCCTTTCGGACAGATTCACATACCTTGAATCCATGTTAGCTAAATACAAAGAACACAAAAGATATCTAGAATTAATAGAGATAATTAACCTACAAGTAACCCTAATCGATAAATACTTACAACGAATAACTACGATTCATTCCAAGGTTTTGCGTGCAACCCAGCTAGCCCATGGAAAAATCACTCTTTCCACCCTAATACCATGGAAAACACTTCAGTCCTTGATTCACACCGCCCAGACACAATTAAAGTTATCACCCATATTCCCACTCAACCACACTAATTACCCCCAATTTCTAGAATACACCTGGACTGTACATGGACCACGCTCCTACACATACCTCATAATTATACCATTTTTCGATGTCCTCACTTACGACGTATATAAATTTCACCCTTTCCCAACACCCTACCAAAACAACTCTAATGTCTATCGATTGTATTTACCCACCGTACCACCTTACCTTTTCCTCACCAAAGATCTGTCAGCCTATTCTCTGATGTCAGATAGCGACGTCCGGCATTGCCGATTCCCGCAACCAAATAAACAACTCGTTTGCCCTCCACTCAAACCAGTTATTCTTCCAACTACTAGGTCTTGCTTTATCGACTTAATTCGTGACCGGCATGCCCCGGTATGTTCATTTAAAAAATTTCATTCCCATAAAACAGTCCAACTACGAATTGGACCAGACATCTGGGTTTCTCTTGCGAACAGGACTGCCGCTACTCTCGAGTGTCCGTCAAATTATTCCCTCATCACAAT
The DNA here is from genome assembly GCA_023014485.1 of Bathynomus jamesi. NCBI lineage: Eukaryota > Metazoa > Arthropoda > Malacostraca > Isopoda > Cirolanidae > Bathynomus > Bathynomus jamesi. The sequence continues at coordinate 800,327 of JAJOZX010000044.1, read as the reverse complement.
CCCTATAGTTATTCGGCTACCAATTGGTTGCTCCTTGCGTTCAAAAACCCTCCAAATATACAACCCGTACAAGGTTACCATCAATAACTCATACCCCTTCCCGTCGCAAATTAAATTTAAACCCGTCATAGAGATCTTAAATCTGTCCATGAGACCTGTAACCATCCTACCCGAGCTACATGCCCCTGAATGGAATGATCAATTGAGTCGGTTTAAAATTTCGGATGATAACCAAAACAACCTCTTACAAATATTACAACCTGTTACAATTTTCTCAACATCTGCCGTTAGCATCATTATTGTATGTGCTATTATCCTCGGTATATTTGTGGTGAAAAGATCGTTCTGGGAACAAAGAAAAACAAGAGACACCGAACTACATGAAACTATTTATGCACGACCAAGAGTGCGTACCCAGATCACGTGAACTAGACTTAACCACCCGAATTATGTTGTGTATATAAATCTGTATTATAAAACCCATAGTTATCATCTAGTTAGCATTAATTAGGATGTACATTATTATATTAATATCATTCTAGAGTGGAGAGCCCTGTAAAAATGAACCATAAATAATTCCCATATTCCTATACTATCATATTCTTCATGTAATTCTTGTATTCATTTATATAGTTCTTGTATCCATTTTAAAATTCATGTGTTTATATGGTTCATGTATTTATATAATCCTGTATATTCTTATATATTTAACTTTATATAATGCCTATATTCATATGTATGTACGTGTGTGTATTCATTTTTACATAAGGACCAAAATCGCCCAACGCGAGTTTAGATACAAATTTTGATTTGCTTTCTACTTTGCCAAATAATTGGTGACCTGTTCTTTTTTAAAATCTCATAATCATTTTTTTAGATTTCGCTTAATAAGGAATCCTGCTTAAGCTTTGCAATGTTCATATTTTGTATACATTCTCCATCGTTATAAAAGATGAGATCATGTCTTGCCTAAGCATTTAAATTGTACACCTTAAACCTTAAACTTTTACTCATATGCATATTTTAGTGTAAAGATGCATAGTCCGATTTCCACTTTTAGTTAACTTGGCAGATCATGATAACATCAGATCTGAAAAGTTGCGGTTTAACATAAAAATATGGTTTCATCTTCAAATATTTTGTTTAATCGTTCAAGCCTTACCACAGCTAAAAAATTTACTTTATTTTCGAATATTGTGCAAAAATAATGCAGCCTTTTTAGCATTTAATAATAATGATGTTAGCAGTTTTGGGGTATATAAACCCAGTAAAAATCTTCCATGGTTATTCAGAAGCTAATTCAGAGGCTGAGCACTACCTGTACATTTTAGCAGTAAATTACAGTAAAAGATAGTCTTTATCTTATCCTTCGAGCCTTGCCCTCTTCAGAAGAACTTAGTCATTAAACTTTCCGGATACGCTATAAGAAGAGTCCGGAATCTTCAGAAAATTTTAGTAAGTCTACCAGAGTCCTCCGAGCCACTATAGAAGAACTCGGAGAGTAATATAAAAGAAAACTACTACAAGTCACACATCCGTTGCTGCCACCTAACTAGAACCCCCGTCGACTTCGAACCAACCCAGGCCATAGACGGAGGGGTTAAACATATATATATATATATATATATATATATATATATATATATATATATATATTTCCTGTACTAATATGCATTTCATTATACGTTTCGTATTATTATTTTGAATATATTTAATTATTTAATATAACTGTATATATTTTTCCTGTATTAATATATTGATAATACAACGTTTTGTATATTTTTTATTATATATTTAATTATTTAATATAACTATATTTTTCCTGTACTAATAAGCACACCGGACAAAAAATTAGTCACCCCTCTCAGAATGTACCTAATAACGTGTGACGGCGCCTCTGGCCTTGATAACCGCACGAATCCGGCGAGGCAGAGACTCTACGAGGTTGTGCATGTACTGAACATCGATTTGCTGCCACTCGTTCATCAGCCGGTCCCGAAGTTCCGCCAGAGTCCGTGGGTGTCTATTCCTGCGCTTCACATTCTGTTCCAAATAATCCCACAGATTTTCAATAGGATTTAAATCAGGGGATTTGGCGGGCCATTCGAGGTGAGACAGTGTTGCAGAATGTTCGTCGTGCCACTCAGACACACTTCTCGCCCTGTGCACACGGCAATTGTCGTCTTGGAAGACAGGAGTGGCAATGTGATGCTGCTCCTGGAGATGTAGGGCAAAGGGTACCAATTCATCATTTAGTATGCGGAGGTACGCCTGCTGGTTCAAATTCATCGTCACTGGAACGAGAGGGCCCATTTCGTGGTACGAAAAACATCCCCAGAACATCACGGAACCACCTCCAGCCTGAACAACACCTTCGACGCATTCAGGATTAAAGGCTTCATTGGACCTGCGATGTACTCGTCGCCTCCCATCATTGGAGAACAAACAAAAACGGGACTCATCGGACCAAATTACACGTTTCCAATCTGCCGCAGTCCAGTTTTTGTGCCTCTGAGCCCATTTATAACGTGCCAATTTGTGACCTGCTGTTAACAGCGGCCTCTTCCGTGGTACCCTGCTCCAGATGTCCATCGCATGCAGTTCTCGTCGCAATGTCCGTTCGGAAATTGGTCGCTGGAGAACCTCATTGGATTCTTGGAGCAATTGTTCTCTGGTTTGAAAACGATTTGCAGTTACTAGACGAGAAACATGGCAGCGGTCCCTATTGTCGAGAATTGTTTTCCGGCCACAGTTACGCCGTCGATTTTCAGTTGATTGCGAACTACACCACTTTGTAAACTCGCTGGACAGTACGCGCTGACACACCAACAAATTGGGCTACTTCAGACATTTTGTGTCCGTGGGCTCTGCCAAACACGATGGCTCCTTTTTGCCACTGAGTAACGTCTGCCTCACGACCCATTTTGCAGACTATATCCAACACACACTTTGTTCTTCACCACCTCACGAAACAGATCTGATCCTGTGTGCTACGTCACCGCTACTTGTCACTTACCAATGCTACATCAGCGCCCTCTGTGTGACCTTGAACTTCCTACTATCGGTGCTATTAGGGGTGACTAATTTTTTGTCCGGTGTGCTTATATTGATAATACAACGTTTTGTATATTTTTTTATTATATATTTCCCGTTCGTGATGCTATTATTAGTTTTTGATCATATATATCGGGTGTTCCATTGTATATTTATTATATATTCATCGTCCGTATGCTATCATTATTTTTTATCATATATATTTCAATGTATATTTTTATATACAGGGTGTCCCAAAAGTCCCTATCTATTTTGTTGAAATAGGCTGAATTTCAAATGAATGTGTTAACGACATGATTGCATGCACCTTTCTAGACAAATGTATGCATTAGATTTCTATTTTAATTATTTTTAAATTTTTAATTGATTTTTTCAGATCCATATCATTGGTGATGGATGTGCATGAACGCGTTATGATAGTAACATGTCGCATCAGAGGAATGAAATGTTGTGAAATTAGAGACCGATTCTCAAGAAGGTTTCATAAGCCTGGACCGACAAATAAAGCAATTCGTGAATTGGTGAACAAATTCAAAAGGACTGGATCTGTGCATGATGAAGGAAGAAGTGGACGCCCAAGAACAGTACAACAAAACATTGAAGCTGTTCGCATAATGTTCGAAGACGATCAAAGAATGTCAGTTCGCCAAGCATCCCACAGATTTACCATACCCAAAACAACTGTTCACAGAATCTTGCGTTCGACGCTGAAGAAGTGTTATCACATTCAGCTGTTACACAGCTTACACGAGGAAGATTTTCCAAAAAGAGCAGCAATGTGTGCGGAACTGGTCGAACAAATCCAAAATAACAATTTAATGGACCACATTTTGTTTAGCGATGAGGCGACTTTTCACACCTGTGGTAAAATCAATCGACATAATTGTCGCATCTGGGCTAATGAAAAGCCAACTGAGTTCACTGAATGGGAAAGAAACTAACCTAAAGTCAACGTGTGGCTTGGAATGACGAAGTCTAAGATTTATGGGCCCTTTTTCTTTGCAGAGGCTACAGTGCTACAGTGACAGGGCCTGTTTACTTTGATATGCTTCAAAATTTTCTAGAACCTCAACTTCTTGAAGATGGCATTCTCGACAATGTAGTCTTTCAGCAGGATGGGGCACCATGTCATTATGCCAGAATTGTTCAGACATACATAAACGAGCGTTTTCCAAATCGTTGGATTGGACGTGGGGGATTTGACCCCATTGGATTTCTTTGCTTGGGGTTTCATTAAATCAGAGGTCTATCGCAGAAATATTCGAGATTTACCAGATCTGCGAGATCGCATTAGGCAAGCAGTTGAGAAAATAACCCCTGAAATGCTCGGAAATGTGTTCCGCAATGCAGGTGACCGCTTTGAGATTTGCAGAGATACAGATGGAGCACGTGTGGAAACTACTAATTAAAGATTTTAATGGTGTAATACTTGTAATTTGTATAGAAATACATCTGTATTCAGGTCAGTGTGACATTTATTTTAAATTTAGCCTATTTCAACAAAATAGATAGGGACTTTTGGGACACCCTGTACTATTTCCATTAATTCGCCTAAATAAACAGAATGATGTAATGGTGTTTTATTTAATTCTTTTTGTTTGTACACGGTATTTAATTATATCAATTGGCTGGCTTCTAAAGCGGATTTGTAAACCAGAATATATGCATTAATTATATAAATAGCGCTATCTAGCAACTCAACCTTCTAAGCCAAATGGCGGATTATGTTAGAGTATAAGCTTTAATTAAATAAATAGTGCAAACTGGCAACTCAGCCAAATACACCAACTGTCGGATTAAGCCAGAATATATGATTTAATTAAATAAATAGCGCAAACTGGCAACTCAGCCTTATAAGCCAACTGGCTGATTAAGCCAGAATATGTTTTAATTAAATAAATAGTGCAAACTGGCAACTCAGCCTTCTAAGCCAACTGGCTGATTAAGCCAGAATATATGATTTAATTAAATAAATAGTGCAAACTGGCAACTCAGCCTTCTAAGCCAACTGGCCGATTAAGCCAGAATATATGCTTTAAATAAATAAATAGTGCAAACTGGCAACTCAGCCTTCTAAGCCAACTGGCTGATTAAACCATAATATATGCTTTAATTAAATAAACAGCGCAATCTGGTAACTCAGCCAGATAAGCCAACTGGCTGATTAGGGGCCCTATAAGACAACGGCCGCTCGGCTGAAGTCTTAAAAAAAAAGAATGATCAATTGATGACAAACCTTTCTTCTACTACTTCTTTCACCACCTTTCTCTACAAAAAAAAAAAAAAAATGGTGTCAATAATCCAGCAGGGTTGAAAGCACCTTAAACAGAAAAAACAAACAAACAATATGCGCTTGGCTCCTGTCAAGCGAACACTTCTCCTCTCTCTCCTCTCTCTTAGGTTAGGTCTCCCCCAGCGGGGTTCATTGCAGCTTGGGGGATAACTCCGCCTCCAAGTTGCAACATTCCCCCTCCCCCATTTAGGGGTGCTTGCAACAAAGGTGGGTTGGCACTATGGGGTGCCTTGCAACAAAGTGGGGTGGGGTTTTGGCACTCTTGCAACAATTGCATTGCACTCTAACATTTTGCGGTCATACTACTTGAATTTAGTAGGCTAGGTGTGAGCTGTAAACCCTAGATCCTGTCCCAAAGCTGGATCCTATCTGCTTTGCAGATAGCTGGTGAGGGAAGCTATATTTTGGGGCCTCTTTGCGAGTAACCCGGTGCCCACGTTGGGCTTTCCATCATGAAAAAGAAAAAACTATAGTATTTGTCATTTATCATTACTTATTCGAACTGTAGTGGGTGTAATTTCCCAGAAGTTTCTTGTTCCATGCACGGTCTGTGTTTAACATATATATATATATATATACATATATATATAATTTTTTTTTTTTTTTTTTTTTTTTTTTAAAGTTCGGGAAGAACCGATTCGCCTCTATTTAAAAGGACATATCTCGGCGAAAAAACAAAGAAAAAGTGAGAGGAAAGACAGAGGAAAAAGAAAGGGTGGAAGAGACAGTCGAAGTGGAAAAAGGCCAAGGATGACAAGGACTGCAGGGTCGAGCCCCATCATCCTTGGGTGCTAGGGCCGGGAGGGCACACGTGAAACCCCCAGGAACAAGCATGTACAAACGAGCACAAAGAGCACTCAAGAGCACGAGCTTAGAACCCCCTTGCGGTGATATATATATATATATATATATATATATATATATATATATATATATATATTATATATATACATTCAACTGCAAAGAACACGCAGTATAAATAACGTAAAGAACGACGCTTGTATAGGAGATATTCCGCGCAAGACGAGAGAGAGAGAACGAAACAAATTTGTTCTCTTCGTTCTCTCTCTCTCGTCTTGCGCGGAATATCTCCTATACAAGCGTCGTTCTTTACGTTATTTATACTGCGTGTTCTTTGCAGTTGAATGTATATAATGTTACGGCATGCGGGAGGTGCCCCCTTGGGGCATTGGTTTCTGCGAGTATGTAGAAGAATTACGGCATTTGGAAGAGTGAGGCCCATGGTGTAATGGTATCGCGTCTGACCGGCAATCGGAAGATCCCGGGTTCGATTCCCAGGTGGTTACCTCATTTTTTCATTTGTTTCGTTCTCTCTCTCTCGTCTTGCGCGGAATATCTCCTATACAAGCGTCGTTCTTTACGTTATATATATATATATATATATATTATATATATATAATAGGCTAATGCTGTATGTCTGTCTGTCTGTCCCATCCTAAAACACGGAAACGGCTTTTTGGAGAGAAAAAATGATTAAGTAAAAGTTATTTATAATTAATCGAAATATTCTGGAATTGTATAAACTGTTGTTGTTACAGTTTTTTCTGACAAATCAAAAGTATGGCGCCTTTTCTACCTTTAGGTCTTGGATAAAGAGTAGAAGGGCACTGGCTCACACTAGGCACCATAGGAGTCATTTTGCATATAACAGGTAAATATTTGTTTTCAAGTGTAAAGCTGGAACACGGTGTCTGTTACTCCATTTCTACACACGTGACAATTATTAACCTCCATTTTCTCCCACTTCTCTCATGAAATTAAATTAATACTTAAATCCACATTCATTAGTCCTCTTTTAAGATTTACAAAATAAACATGACGTATATTAAGGTAATTATTTATATATACAGTGTGTGTGTTGTGTGTGTGTGTGTGTGTGTGTGTGTGTATTAGGGTGGTCCAAAAAAATAAATGTTGAAAATTCGTAGTTCTCACTTCCTAAAATTGTTATCTATGTTGAGAAAACTCTAAATATATAATTTTAATAAGATCAAAAAATTCTAAGTGGTCCCACATCGCATTTGAATTTAGATGTTTTTAAAAACTTTTTTTGCTTCTTCCCCATAATACAGATTCATTGTGTCTTTACGAAAAATATTTCGATATGTATCATTTTTTTGCATAATATAGATTTTTGTATGCTTATTGTGGTTAAATATTCCGAAGCACATCTTGTATGAGCGTTACTGAACACGTTGAGGCAAGAATCGCATCTGTTCTGTTGATACTTGCATTCATGTTTTTCCATGAAATAGATTTCTTCACTTTTCCCATTAAGTGCTTATCTTGCGTAAACGTGTTGAAAGGGCGTTCCTATAACAATCGTATTTTTTATTCACAAGCCTCAGTCTTTTGCCAACCTGTCGTTTGCAGTGTATTGTTTGCAATCGTTTGCAGTGTATTGTTTGCAGTGTATTGCAGTTCGTTTGCAGTGTTGCAATAGTGAATAATCATATTAGAAATGTCAAGTTCCTCAATGAAAACTCGCAGAAATACCGAAATATGGCTCATTGGACAACCAATTGAAATGATATGCGGGAGAAAACTTCCTTCCAAAGGTGATGTGCTCCGTCGTTTTTTTTATTTACTTAAGGAAAAGAAAACTCTAAGAGAAGCTTCTAAAGCAGTTTACATACTGTAGAGGTAGTTGAATTTTGCAAACAAGCTAGAATTCCAACAAGAGCTAATTATAATGTTGTACCAATGATGGTTCTAGGACAACTGCCCCCGAGACAACTGCCACCGGATAATTGCCCCCTGACAATTGCCCCCTGGACAATTGCCCCCTTGGACAATTGCCCCCGACAATTAAAAGAAAGAAAAAGTAAATGAAACTAAGAATAAACTATATAGAATTAGCATACAAAGAGGAGTAAATAATATTAAAAATAAAACATGGAATTTTTATGTTATCTGAAAATAAGGGTTAAAAACAGAAATATAAACTAACTGACATCACACACTAAAATTGCAAGTTTATCAGGAAAAAATGAATTTGAGAAACTTGTACGATAATTAATATATGCCTAACCTAACCTAACCTAACCTAACCTATCCTAACCTATCTTTCCACCCTAAAGTGTACTTTTTTTAATAAATTTATTAATTTCCAACTTAAAAATGTTTTTATAACTTTTTCCGCAGTCCGTAAACACAAAAGGACCATCATTAATTCTTTCTGGCTGTAAAAATAGTTCAGTTTTCCGTTTAAAATGAATGCAGGTAAATTTGAAATTTTTTAATTTTAGTTTAAATTAAACAAAAATTCTTAGTAATGTTTAAATGTTATTTTTTTGTTAAATTAAACTGTCTTATTTTTCTCTTAATGAGGGCAAGATACCACCAAGGATTGAAAAAGTATATACGGAATATAGAATGCTCCAAAAATTAAAATTCCGGTGCTCTGAAACTCAGCGTGAGAAAGAGAGATTGTTTCAGGACAGTTTAAACGGTCTCTTTGATATTGCTCACCAAAATGCGCACGAGATGATCAAGATTAAAGAAGACAGAGAACTCCTCCAAGCTCAAAAACAGAAGGGAAGAAAAAGATATATGGCTAACGTTGACAAAGCATTATCAGAGAAAGAAGATCGTAAAAGGAAGAGAGAGTCAGCTAAAGAACGGTTAGCTCGTAGGTAAAGTAAGAGAAAGCAGGAAGAAACAAAGTCTCCCAAATTGACTTCATCAAGTAGCATGAGTAGTGAAGATGAAACAATGTTGTTTAAAACTAACACGGCATCAAAAAATAATGCAGGCAAGAAGGTTCCTAGCAAACCAAGTAAGAAGGAACTTGTAAGACGAGATGTTGCAGTTGCACTGGATAGATCGAATATTTCTAGTAGACAGGGCGTATATGTGCTATCAGCTGCTGCCTCATGAATATGATGACTTGTCCATAAGCAGAAGTACAGTTCGTTGAAAGAGGATGGATGTACGTGAGAAAATCGCAAAAGATTTAAAAAGAATCCTTTAATCCTGAATGTTCTTTAATGGTTCATTGGGATGGAAAAATGCTAATCGATTTAACTGGAAATGAAAAAGTTGAAAGATTAGCAGTGTTGGTGTCAGGAGGAGGCAAATCAAAGTTGCTTGCAGTACCCAAACTCGAGTCTGGCACAGGAGTAGACATTGCAACAGCTGTTGTCGAATGTTTAAAGGACTAGAACTTAATTGATCGCACTAAAGGTATGTGCTTTGACACAACTGCCACGAACATGGGTCCTAAAAAGGGAGCTACTGCAAAAATAGAACAAAAGCTTGGAGAAGACTTACTAAATATTGCATGCCGGCACCATATAATTGAACTTATTGCATCCAATGTTTTTGATGTGTGTCTTTGTTCCGCCAGTAGCGGACCTGATATTTCGATATTCAAACGCTTTAAGTCTGCCTGGAACTCCATCAATAAAGAAAATTTTGAAACCTTTCCTGATATTCCAAGACGTGATGAACTACTTGTTATTTGTAAGAAACATCTAACCTCTACACAAATCCGAGATGATTACAGAGAGGTCCTGGAACTTACAATCTAGGAGATGTACCACCACGTGGAGTCAAATTTCTAAAGCCAGGTGCTTTGCATCGTGCCAGGTGGATGTCTCGCATAATCTATGCAATAAAAATGAATCTTTTCTGCTCACAGTTTAAAATGACTCTAAAGGAACAAAGTGGAATAAAACGTTTTGCACAATTTGCCATGGTTTTCTGCACCTATCGCTGCTTCTGCCCCTGCCAATGATTTTTCGCTACTAAAACTGCTGCTAGCATACGAAGACAAAAGCATTGCTTCTGCAGCATCTCAAGCACTTTCTCGCCATCTTTGGTACATAAGTTAATTTCTTATTTCACTTTCATTCTTTGATGAAGATATTTCCATTGATGTTAAAAGAGACATGGTGAAGGCACTCGACATAAGGGGCTCTAAACATCCGCCCAAAAGAATAAATTTGAATCTTTCTGCCACGATATTCAAAACAAGACAGTAGCCGGCTTTGTTACTAGCTCGCCTTGACTATTTTTCACTAAGCTCGGACTCCTAATAGCCTTTCTTGAGGATGATCCAACAAACTGGAAGAACAGACAAGATTATCAAATGGCCCTTGAGTATGTCAAGTCAATGATGGTAAGAAATGATAACTCCGAAAGAGGAATAGCATTAATAAAAATTTCAATGCACATCTAACTAAGAATAAAAGTCAAAAGCAGTTTCTCCTGCAAGTAGTGGAGCAACATCGCCTGCAGTTTCCTAATGTAAAAAAATCAAACTTGAAGCAGGAACTGTGAACGCAACAACAATGAGTGGGAGATGGGTACCCATGAACCCCCACCTCTGAGCGGTTAATACTCATTTATAGTTGAATATGGAGGGGGACTCCAATAAACTAAAGAAATTTTTTAATATGAATTCAAAGAATTTTGAAACAAGAAAATTAAGAAATTTAAAGTCGAGTGTGGCACCACTAAATATTTATTAATTTGGATAAGTTTTGGTCAGTGACGTTTTTTTTAATATAGGTAACAATTTCCGAGGGTAAGACTTAAGATTCAGATAATTCTAAAATTTACTGTATAATTTTGGACCACCCTAATATATATATATTATATATATATATTATATATATATATATATATATATATATGGGATTGAACTCAGAATGGTCCCCTGAGGTTTTTCCATGATAAACACAGAACGTGCATGGAACAAGAAACTCTTCTGGGTAAAATTAAATCCACTATAGTCCGAATAAGTACTGATAAATGACAAACACTGTAGTTTTTTCTTTTTCATGATGTTAGCCCGACGTGGGTAACGGGCAGTGGTGGGCACAGCTAACCGAAAAGTTAGCTTCGATAACCGCTCAACTGCTAACTCAAAACTTAACTTCGATAACGCTAAACCGATAAACCGATAAAAAAATTAGCGGAAGCTAACGTAACCGCTAACCGCTAACTTTTATTATATGGATTTAGCTTCGGTTTGGTTTTTTGGCTCTAAAACCCTTAAAGAGAGCTGAAATTTTAATATGTTGCAGCTTAGACATAGAGCTTTCCAAAAAGGTATAGCATGCCAAGATCAGATGATGATCAAGGTGTACATAAATAATTAAATGAACAAATGAAATTATACATTAGTTTACATTCAACATACAGTTTATTTACAGTACAAAAAGTATTAAACGAATCAAAAATATTAAGAAATAAAAATACACATAAAAAATAACTTTAATAATCTAATAATGCATTCACTCTGGCTTGGCCTCCTGCTCCTTCTCCGTCGCCTCGACGTGATGCTGGTTGCCCTTCATGAACATCAGCCTCTCAAAGTTGGCATCTGACAGGGTGGCTCTCTTGGCGCGCAAGATGTCCTTGCCTATGGAGAACAGGCGCTCAACTGCAGCACTGGATGGGATGGCTGTGTTGTACTTGATGAACAGGTCGATCAACACTTGCTCACCCAAGAAGGCGACGTTAGTCAGGACCTCCTTCGAGCCGGCCTCCAGCCAGGTCTTCACCAAGATCTGTGCCTTGGGCTTCAGTGACCTGTGGCTCCTGCTCACCTGGGGCTGAGTGATGCTGCTGAAGAAGTCATCTTCCTCATCCTCATTGCTGGTGGTGCAGCTGGTGCTGCTGCCCTCCTCAATGGTCTCCCTCAGGGCTGTCTCCACGCCGGTCTCCATGGCCTTCTTTACCCTGCTGAGCTGGCTGTGATTATGCTTCTCCAACCAGAACAGGCGAAACCTGGGGTGGAAGGCAGCGGCCAGCTGGCACTCCTGGTCTTGTAGGAGGGGCCCAAACCTCCAGGTGGGGCCACGGGTTCTGAGAATCCTGGTTGGGCTGGTCCTGGCGGACCTGGCCATCAACAGGCCCAACATCCTCAGGCGGAACCAAAAAGTCTTCACTTTCCATTGCAAAAACTTGTAGACTCGGTAAACTGACGAAAATATGCTTATGATAACGTACGCTGTCGCTGACACTGTAAGACTGTAACGTCGTAAGTGAACTGAACTGCAGAATTACACAACGCTGCTCAACTGCTGCTGCGTCGACCAATCACGTCTTGTGTTTACACGTAGTCAGCCAATAGCGTGCCAGACTGACTGTTGCAGACACGCTCAGAACAGACTGGAACAAACATGTATGATTTTAGGGTTAGCGGACTTAAAGTTAGCGGAACTAAATTTAGCGGAACTAAATTTAGCGGAAGCTAATTGGTCCGCTAACGGTTCTCAAAGTTAGCAGAAACGCTAATCCGCTAACGGAAAAGTTAGCTTCGCTAATTAGCGGTTAGCGGATTAGCGGAACCGTGCCCACCACTGGTAACGGGTCACTCGCAAAGAGGCCACAAAAATATAGTTTCCCTCACCAGCTATGTGCAAAGCAGATAGAATCCAGCTTTGGGACAGTATCTAGGGGTTACAGCTACACCAAGCCTACTATATTCAGAACCTCAATATAAGCA
>JAJOZX010000044.1:782500-785000 GCA_023014485.1 Bathynomus jamesi | reverse complement strand
TAAGTGCGGCGCGACGTGTTTGGAAAATTCTATTTTCATACAATAAATTATGTAGTCACGGTGACAAACCTGAAAGCCTTTCCCTACTTATTAATGGGATAGTGTCGTGTTTGTTATCTTCTTATGTCGTGAATAGTATGGTTGAAAATGTAAGCTTGCAAATGTTGCAGGCTGATTTTTGTATATAATCCTTCTTCACAACATTATGATGTTGCGTAGGAATGAGAGTCGCAGCGGTCAAATATTACAATACAATATTGCAATTCTTCTTCAGCACTTTTTTCCACACACCTTCATCCCTGATTGTTGCTATGGCAACCAGAAGAAAATAGGGAGTTAAGTGTATTTTTAATTTATTTATTTATTATTTATTTGTTATCAACTTATTTATATCATATTCCAGTTTGGGAAAGGAGGTTACATGGATCTCGGTTAATTTTTACTCTCTCTCTCTCTCTCTCTCTCTCTCTCTCTCTCCTCTCTCTCTCTCTCTCTCTCTCTCTCCTTTTCTCTTTTTTAAATTTACTTTACGCCATTTAGTAAACAAAATAATAACTAAAACCTTAATTTATACGAGTATTAAACACTATCCGATAGCTCGGATTGTTTACAATGTTAATTGAACTTTATTCCTCCCTCACACCTCTTAGGTCATCTGGTAACAGATTTCTTTGTTTACTTTAGCGTTGAGGGCCATTTAGGAATAGTTTCAGTTAGTTTCCTCAGTTAAGAAGCGCATCTCCTGCATGATTTCACCATTTTTTAATTCACGTACTTACGCTTATTTAAGATTTTCATATTAATTTAATTAACTTACCTGTTCATTTATACCAATAATTTTATTTTACATCTTTTTTTTCATTACCTTTTGACGCGTGTACAAATATTTCTTGCGAAAAGTCCAAAAGTGAGTCAGAGAATCCGTTTTAGAATAATTTTTTTTAGGTATTGCGTTTTTCTCATATAATTACGTATATTTAGTTATTTTTTTATTTAATTATACTAAATTCCGTATATTTACATTTTTTACTACTGTAATCAGATATTTCTTACATGATTAAAGTTCTAAGAGATTTTTTTATTTAATATTAAAGTAACCTCTTTCATCTCTGATGTACAATTTCGGATGAAGTTTTTATAGAATGGAATAACCTTTATTAATAATAATAAAATAAATACATTTTTTCAATTTACAATGACATGAATAATTGTGAAGCTCGACTATTTATTTTATTTAATTTGGTCCTTAAGCTTTAGGCTTTAAGCTTTTTAAGTTTTCATGTAAGAAAATAACGCGAGTAAGTTATCACACGCGGAAGCAAACAATCATTTAAACGTATCTCATATTCCATCATCTCACGATTCGGTTGAGATGCCTCATCACGCAATTCTACAAACAAATTCACTCCTTCAGTCACCTTCATTCGCCTTCTCTAACGAGGTTTCAAACATTTTTTCTGACAATGGTCACTCTCGTCTCTCAAATACTCACACTTTTCTAGCTCCGTTATCGTTTCATTTCTGTTTTAGTTTAAATATATTAAATTCTTTATATTCGTTTTTATTTCTTTTTATTCATACTTACAATATTATTAAAATATTTATATTTAGCACAAATTATTTTTATTTCAATTGTAATTAAAACATCTTTCAAGTTACAAAGTTTGTTTTAACGTCTTTCATTACTTTACGCAAATTTTTATTTTATTTTTTTTTTTAACAGAAATTTCTCTTATGACGCTAAAATTTGCAAGAAATTATGTTTGACTTCTTTAAAATTTGCAAGAAATTATGTTTGACTTCATTAAAATTTCATCCATCTTCAGTGATATTTACTTTTTGCATTGTTCTTTTAAATTGTTCCAAACAAGCTCACACACACACCACACACACACACACACACGTCCTCTATTTTACTACATTACACGTACGAAATAATTTATGTATCTGAGCGAACAAGTTGACTGTCTTAACACTTTAGGGAACTTATTTTCTGACCTCGTCACTTACGCCCCCTTCTTCCGCAAATACCGTACTTCTGGTTTTAGTTATTGTCTCAACCTTTCTTTTAGGTTTATTTTTTGCTATTGGTCACTTATCATAGCCGAATAGGATGTTCTAGCTTTTCACTCTGGCACATTTGTATTTTAATTAAATTTTATTCAGAATTTGTATGTAACATTTTATTTTTTATTTTTTCAGAACTTTTGTAAAAATGTATGGATCACCTGAAGATCAGGGCCCCCAGCCTCAATTACCAAATGATATCTTCGTTAAAACTAACGAAAATATCACGACTTAACCTAACCAATCGTCAAGGGCGTACAGTTGACCTAACCGGGCATTCAATTTAATTTATTATTATATTTGGTACTGTAAAGCAAAAAACAAGAATACATGGGGCCCCTGATCTTCAAGTGATCCAAATGTGTTTTATATCAAATTATCCTCCAACTTCACTTCTATTCATTTTTCTCCATTATTCTTTTAAGTTTTTTTC